>JAOTRH010034358.1:0-20749 GCA_034768845.1 Heliamphora exappendiculata
CTTTGCCTAATATTTTAATAAATTAATATTTTGCTTACATAAAGATTTGATAATACTATGAGTTAATAATTTTTATAGAAATCAGGTTTTTAAGATAAGAGAAGTTAAATGATCAAAATAAGAACCAAATAAGAAAATAAAATTATTTATGACAAATTAACCTAACTAATTATTTTGGGTATACTTTTTTAAAGAATTAGATTTTAATAAAGTACCTTAAAATAATAAATATACTGGTAAATAGTAAATATCTAAATAAATAAATAAATAAATAAATATAGGGTTATAAAATAAAATAATAGAATGCTATCTAATTGTTATTTTAACATGTTTATTAAATTGGAGATCTTGAAGAGATCTAAAGTTAAAGGATCCATCTACAAGGTTAGAAAACATCTAGACTTTCTAATCTCGCTCGCTTCAAATTCCCTTTAATACATCTCAGAACATTGGATAAAAAACAAGAATAAAACTAAAAAACAAAAATGCGTAAAATGGACTGTTCATACTTTTTGTGATATGATGAGGTATGCCTATGTTGTACGACTTGATTGTTCTTTGCGTGAATAATTTTTGTATGTGTAGTTTTTTTAAAATCATAAGGAGTTTGTGTGATTCATGTCCCACCTGAATGGTTTTAATTACTACCTTAACAAAGAAAAAATTGTGCATTTGCAGGTGTGACAATTTAGCAAAGTAAATATATAATGAAGAAATATATCCTATGCTTATTGGGTTGTACATCTTGCCATGCTTAGTTCCATATCATGTTGCTAGTTGCACTTCGAAATGTATAAAGCATGAGAATGCTTTATAAAGCATGGAGTCTTTTCTGTGTCTACCATTGTGGGTGGGAATACATTGAAGTTGTTCCTTTCTCGCTTCTAAGTTTAGAGCGTTCTTGGTTGCTAGTTTTATAAATGTTTTGGGATGTAATCCCCGTGAACACCTTAGGTGTGTCCCTAGTGTAGAAAATTATTTATGATGAAAATTGCTGGGCACTATAGGTTTGTTGCTAGCATTTTGGCTTTGGTAGCTTAGACTTGGGATGATACTGACGAAGGCATCACGCTTCTTAAGGTGGGTAACTTTGTAATAAGTTCTATAAGGGCAATGACAATAAGTCCCTGCAGGCAGTGACAATAAGTTCGAAAGCGGCGCTGGACCCCACACCGTTGTGATTGAATAAAACAGTTTCGGTATGTAACCGGGTGATGAAGTTATTACTCACAACGAGGAGTTCTGGTGATGGCTTTGGTGATCAGTTGCCCATAAAGTCTACTATTATTATTCCCAGTATGGAATTCATGTTATGTGTTCTGGTTGTATGTCGGGTTGGGCATTTATATTACATTACATTAACATTTCTTGCATAATTAATTACTTTTTCATTTACCTGCTTAACATGTTGTATATTTCAAATTTGCCTCTCCTTGATTTCTATATGTTTTAAGCGTTGTATAAAATGTATTGCGTTGAATTTGTGCCGTGAGATTGGTTGGAGAGTTGGAGTGTTTTCTTCTGATGGCATTCGTGCCACAAGTGAGGAGGAAAAAGTTTTTGAAGAAAAGTGCCCCAACGAAAAAGGATACAACTATCAGGATGAGCAAATCCAAACGACGCATGAATGAGAAATTAAGCCTTCTTTTTGTTTCTTTATTCAGTTTCTGTGCGATCATTGTAATTTTGTATATTCTTTAGGAAATTATAACGATTATATATCTATGTTGGGCAAGCGTTGAAATTTTAATAATGTAATATTATAATGATATTTATGCATGAATCGCTAGAATACCCCTTATTTTATATTTATGTATGTCTAGATGTGCCGGGAAACTGGAGCGTCACAAAAAGTCCGAGGATTAGGTTTCCTTTGTTCGGTGTCGTGCGCTTTTTATGTAAGCAGCTTGGACAGTGGGCTCGAGGCCGTGACGTGGCTGTGGTTTGCCTGGCAGGAGTTAGGTGAGTAAGCGCAACCTTGTGAAGTGAGGTTTTGGCGCGATGAGAATGTTGACGTGTGTCTCCGTGTATGATTGATAACGAGCTTGTAGTCCTATGGGATGTGATGTGTTGTACATCCGTGTATGATTGATAACGAGCTTGTAGTCCTATGGGATGTGATGTGTTGTACAAGGTATGAGGATTGATGGTATTCATGTGTGTGTGAATGAGGTCTGAGAGTTGAGAGATTGGTGTAGCGGACGATCTGGGTATCGCGATCGGTATTGACGACAGCTGTTTGACTGTGGTCGATGTGGCCTCAAGGTAAGATTTGCAGAGTTCTCTATGGGCCAAGTGTTGAGGGGTACTGAGAGTACGCTGAGGTTGGATCATGGTTTCTTCTTGACCCTTTTCTTTTTTCTGGACGGAGAGAGAGTTTCCTTGTAGGCGGTTATCTAGTGCGAGTTGTTTCATCTTGGTTGGATGTAGATGCCAGGATTTTGATCGATTCAAATTTGGGTTGTGTTCCTTGTGAGGTTGAGTGGGTAGACCAAGAATACTTGTTCTTTTTGACAAAAGAGTTGGTGTTGAGACACAGAGTTCTCTTTGCGGTGATCAGCTGAGGATCGCTAACCGTGGTGTACAGCTTGTTCTGGATTATGTGGGTATGATGGTACTTCTAGCTCTTGGCAGAGTGGAAACTTTGTTGGGACAATGCTGCTGTGATATTCACATGGTGGGTTTCTGGTAGACTTTTGAAAGTCTAGTTTTATGTTCTATTCGGGGCTTTAGACTGCGCTGAACTGCTCAGAGTTCTTAAAGCCGAGGAGTGGTCATCGACTGTGGTAAGTGTTGTGTTTTGGTATAAGTGTTTGTTTGGATGGGAACGGAAAAGACCTTGATAAGTTCTGTATATGAGGAAATAACTAAGTGTAAGAGGCAAGTCTTGATTGGTTACTTGACGGACAAATCTTTGGTTCGAATATCCTACTATTGTGGACTTAAGGGATCGATGTGTATATCATGAGTTTGAGTATGATGTCGGATGACGACGATCATGTTTGATTTGAGGTTGACCTGTAGACTTGGTATCAGTGATTCGATGGTAAGGCATGGAGATGTGTAGTGATGTACTGTTGCATGAGAGACATGATTGGGTTTTTGTAGGTTATTGAATGCCTATAAGATGTTATGTCTGCGTGACGTGTCTGATCGAGTGACTTGTTGGGGTCATGTGACTTTGTGGCTGTGATGCTAGATTGGTTTTCGGTTGTGTGGAATCTTGTCTGGGATAATGGTGTATCACCTAGTGTTTCTCCAGGGTGAGATGATAGTTGAGATGAAATGCATTCTTTAGTATTCCCGGTGAGTTAAGTGAACTTTTCTCTAGAGTCGGATGTTTGTGTTGTTGCTTGTGGATGGGCGTCGTGTCAGCTACGTGATGGCGTTGTTAGCATCAGTAGGGTAGCGATGTGGTATCAAAGTGGGTGGTTGTCAGGACATGAGTCAAGTTTGTGCATGTGGTATGTGACTTCGTGTGATCGATGTCAGGATTCGACGTCATGTGTTTGGACTTGTGGAGATAGGACTTGGTGTGCATTGTGATGTGCGTGTGAGCTTGTTTGTGGCAATGAACATGGGGTGGTAGTCTCTATGTCCTGGAGTATGGAGTGTTTGGGATTAAGTTCCATGATAGTTTAGTTTTGTGTTATGCATTAGTCGCTAGAGTGCTTTGTGTTCGGCAAGAGTATGTTTCGAGGTTTGGCAGCATGAGTTGGATTTTTGATATGGTGTTTTATGAATGACAGTAGTGTCAGTGGAATTTGCCCGTATGAGTAGTCTGTATAGAGGTTGATTCTTCAAAGTCGTGTTTAACTGGTGTGACAACAGTTTTGGGGTTTCAGTTGCTGGGGCATTTTTGCTGTTGTGCGGTGTTGCTGGGTTTGCATAAGAGATTGTTGATGGTTGATGGGCTGGTGTTTGGCTTGAGTTTCAGTGTTGAATTTCGGAGATGAAATTCCTTTAAGAGGGGGAGAGTTGTGAGACCCCGACCTATTTCATTTTTGAAATAATTTAAAGTACTGATGGAGTTGGAATTAACACTTGACCTCAGTGATGTTTTAGGTGCATCTTTGGGCTTATGCACGGACACTGGAAACGGTTTGAGGAATTTCGGTAGCAATCCAGTCGACTAAGGGTGTTAATCCAGTCGACTGACGGGACAGTGTGATGTTCAACCGACTGATATGGGGAGTTCAGTCGACTGACTTGGGGAGTTCAGTCGACTGACTTGAGGCGGTGGAAAGTTTTTCAAGATTTCAATAGCTTTTCAATCGATTGACCAGGGTGGTTCAGCCGACTGGATTCCTGTACGGGGCTAAGCCTATAAATATCAAGCTCTTAGAAGATATTTTGATATCTTAGCCTCATGAGTAAGTTTCATTTTCTCTGCCTTCTCTCTAGCTTTTGATGGGCCCAGGGCTCGATTTTCAGCGATTTGACAGTGAATTCTTGGTATTTGTGCTGGGGGTTTCGCATCTATCCGGGCGGAATCTCGTTTTGTTGAGGTTCGTTTTTCTAGGCGTCGCGCTTTTGGCTCAACAAGGTAGGATCATAGACTATGTTATCGTTAAAGGGTGCTACGTGTAGTTTTACGCTTTTCTACGAGTTGAAAATACTTTAAATGTCATATTTTATATTTAAACCATGTTGTACGGATAAAAAGCAAGTTTTGCGCTTTGTCTTGGTTTGTTACATGATATGAACTTGTGGATAACCGTGGTTTTCAAAATGTGATTTTGAAAACGAAAAATTTATGAACATCTTTAAAACTGTGTTTTAGAGGTTTGAAGCTAACCCTTAGAGTTGAGTCTCAGATTTGTAACGTTTTTATAAAAACGGTGGAAACATTTTTGAAAATGTTTTTATTTGGTCTCCATGTTTGATGGATGATGTGGCGATTGGCCATTGGCCATTGGATCTTTATACATATTTAATGTATAATTGTGAAAATATTTTTGTAGTCGAACTACATGTTATGGGTTTGAGCGAGAGGAACCTTTTGGGTTGAACTCGCGCGTGTGTATTTTGATTTGAAAATAAGAAAGGATTGATTTTGAGATCTATGGATCGAGCAAGTCTGGGCACGAGTTGCTCCACGGTGAAAGACCAAAAAATTGCGCAGATTGGGTTTCTTTGCCCGTCGGCTAGTGAACCGAAAAAAAAAGTTAGTCGTATCGGGGTATAGAAAGTTCTGTTACTTCATGGGGCCTGTGCGGCCAGGTTGATTGTAACGCTACTTGGGTCTATATGTTTGTCCGGCGTCGGTACCTACGTTTGCAAACCACGAGTTGGTAGAATCACGCGGATGTGTTGAAAACGTGCGTGTGTGCGTGCATTATTGTGACTTCGTATAGAATTTGTCATTATCTAACAGATCTTAAATGATTCAGGGATATATAATGGGCAAGAGTTTATAGTTGTTACATTTTTTTCGGTTGTGTGATCCGAGTGGAAAAATATTATTTTGTTTTTGGCTGTGTCCGAGTGGAAAAATAACCTTTTGGTTATTGTTTTCTTTAACTATGAAATGTGTTTGCATTGTTGAAATGCGTGGTTTTGAGGTTAGAAAATTATTTTGAGACTCGTGTAAGTCTGATGGAAAACTTGGAGTTTTATGAAGTAAAACCGTTTTGAGGCTCATGTGGTTGAGTCGGATTTATGCTATGTGATTGCATATCCTTCTTTTACGGCTTTATAGTCTGTTTCTATTGGGTTTCGGCTCACGTTATGGAATTTGTAAAATCTTTTTCAGGTGAACATGGTCCTGTAGGTTGACCTTGAGGTGCCTGGAGGTGATTGATGACAATACTATGATGTTTTGTCTTTGTTAGGTAGTTTATACCCCTTTGTTCATGTTGGTTGTAGCATGTTGTAAAATATATGTAATTTTTATGGCCGTGGTGCCGATGTTTGCATGATTTTTGCTTTCGAGAGAAACCGTGGGTTTGTTGTATAATAGTTTTTGTTGGTTGGTGCAACGGTTCACAAAAGGAGTTTTCAATTGATTTATGCTTCATTCAAACTCTTCTGCTTTGAGAGAAATTTTGGAACGCCTCACACTTCTTTTTTTTAAAAAAGTTATTTCATTATCCAAAAATGTGTATTTTGTTTTTAAAGGCTCGACTTTTGGTGCCGTGACCGTAATCACTTTGGGTCCTCTTTTAAATTAGATAAATTCTCGATAGTGTATTTTACAAAGGTTTTAATCTCGTTTAGGCTTTATGATTTTTCACCCGTTTGTGTTTGGACGGTTTGGGCAGTTGTTCGTGGATTTTTCGCGTGACCCGGAATTTGGGGTGTGACACAACGAATTTGATTTCATTAAAGTTAGAGATTAGGATAACTCGAACAGTTTTGATTGAATTATGATCCAAAGAATAGAAAGGATCGAATAATCATCCTATGATGAAAAATGAATAACCATCTATTTTGTATTGTGTGCATAGCAGGTATACGCAATACTATCAAATATAAAAACCTTTGGGGTGTTCATAAATTTGCAATAAATCTATGGGGAAAGGGGTTTGTTGCTCATAACTCTAAAACTAGAAAATAATTTTAGAATTCTTATGGTATGATTACTAGAATAATAGTTAATAACAACAAAGCTATAGGAACGAACTCTCAACTACAAGTCAAACAGATTGCTCCAACATGAATAAAGTGCCACTGAAATGTGGATAAAGAACCAATCTTCTAACTTGAATTTGAGAGGGACCTAGCTTTCTCTCTTTATATATATATATATATATATATATATTCAAGTTTGCAATGCGAAGGGAAAGAGGTGCAGTGATCTTGTCTCAAAAATTATACCTCTCTTTGTTGCAATGCATTGAAAACTGTTGGATCATGTGAGAATTGCAAGACACGAGAATCATGTGATATGTCCAACGGTTCAATATATTGGGACAAAAAAACATATAATTTTCGGAATAGATAATCCTTTATCTTGGAGCAAATTCAATGTTCTTAGACCAATTACCCATTCGAATCACTTAAATGACACAGTTTCACATGTTGGATTAAAACAACAATAAAATGTTATAAACCAAACTAGATGCACCAATCACTGTGAAGTTACAACACTAACTAGACCTCTTTCAAGAGCATTGAATAATTTGTTCCTTATTGAGATGAGCATGGATCTTCTATCTCGAGAATGACATGTCTTTATATCCCAATGCACTGAAGTCCTCAAGTTAATTACTGATGGGTCACAAAAGGCAGCCACTGATGAGTAGTTATTGGTACATAGCAACAACAATTTAGGAATTTCAAGGAGGACCTTGATTGCAGTTGTTCAAGTCGCCTTCACAGGTTCAAATTCTCTGCATAACATCCATTCTTTAGATATAATTTATTGAGAAGAGATTCAAGTCTTATGAAAATTTATTTGGATTCAACCAAAATTACCTGAAGTGCTTTTTTTTTTTTGTTATGTTTCCGGTTTGTGTGAAAGATATCTTTGAATTTCATTTGACTTTTCGTTGAATTTTAATCAAAATGATTATCTGGATAGGTTTCTATAGAATATAATATTCGAATATACTTTTTTCAAACAATAAGTACCTCACAAAGCATATTATTAATTTTCAAACTATTCATGTAAAACACGTTTCTAGTAAACATTATGGCCTCTCTTTTTACATTTGAAAAATATTCAAGTAAAACACGTTCAGTTTATTCTCATTCGGAAAATATTAAAAAAATAAATAAGAAAAATTTCGGGATCACTCTGGAACACTAAATTCACCATTTTGGAGTGCAAGTGTACCGTGTTTCGGCACATACGTTCCAATACATAAATCGCTAGGGTGTTACTCTTTTGTGGTAACATAGCTACGGATTTTGCTGTTACTCGTTTTTTATACATCAGTTTGCACTATATCTAGATTTTAATTGCTAGCTAGTTGTTTGCATTATT
The DNA here is from genome assembly GCA_034768845.1 of Heliamphora exappendiculata. Lineage (NCBI taxonomy): Eukaryota > Viridiplantae > Streptophyta > Magnoliopsida > Ericales > Sarraceniaceae > Heliamphora > Heliamphora exappendiculata. The sequence goes on from JAOTRH010034358.1 coordinate 7,931, forward strand.
TCATCTGATTTACACTTCTAATGTTTCTGATATCCATTGATTGATAGAATTTTGATGATTGTTGACTATGAACGATAGTTTTATAATTTCCTCTAATTAATTATTTTATTTGTTAATTCAGTTTGCTGGATGATTGCATTAAAAAATTTGACTTACGATATAATGAAGCACATTCTCTGTGGAACTTAAAATCACACCGATTATTCAAAGGCAACTCTACAGATCAAGATCTTGTCATAGAAGCTGAATTTGGACAATAAATCCGCATCGGCAGCCGCTTGAACTAGAATGGAAAGGTGAGTATGGCCTTCAAGATGAAGTGTGACACCAACCTTGTTATTTGAGAATTTTATAAATTTTGCAGTAGTAAAGAAAATGAAGTACAAATAATGATGATTCTTGTGTATCTTCTATCTTCTATTATAGATATTTAAATGTAACTAATTAGGAGAATCTTGAAAAACTTACTATATGTCTATTATCTTATTAATGAATCTTTGAAATGAACATAGGTATTGAAAATTTGAAAAGGTTGCCCTATTAATGATTTTTAAAGGATCATAACTAATGAAAACTTGAAAAAGTTGTCATACTGATGAATGATATCATGACAAATGTATTGTTGCACTGAGAAAAAAATTAAGGAAAATGGAATTTGATATATATATATATATATATATATTGTTATGAAGGTCATTACATTAGCATATAGTTATAGAGAAATGAACTATTTTTGTAATTTTATTCTTACTTGTTTCAGGTACATGGGTCATGATTTTTACTAAGTTTAATAGGACCCACAAATGGTTGAGGGTCTTGAGTATTTATTTGGAATATTTTGTGGACTTGAATGGTCTTTTTATGAGATTGAAATTATTTGATTTTGTGATAATAAAAAGATGTAATTGTTTTGGTATCATGCTTCGTTACGTGAACACAAGTCAAAATTGTGTGAACTATGCTTTGATTAAGAAATTGGTGGTGATGTTATGATATGATAAGTTTGGAGCTGTGGCCTTGAATTAGATTCTTTGATGTATGTTACCTTTTAAGTAGTTTGGTGATTTGTGAAATAAAAATGCTACTTGCACAGATCATTGATAACTGATTAAACATAGACAAGGAACAATGACTAAGACTCTGACTAATCAGAGTTTATTAACATTTTTGTCTCTTATCTGTGTTTAGTCAGTAATTGGTTATTTGTATACGTAGCACAATTTTTTATAAAATTATTGATTAATCTTCTAAAAGAATTCAAAGACTTGCACTTGATGTTGATGTTGACACACATATAATGTGTGCTCGAGCGCACATAAGTCATGTTTGAAGTTTCGAATAGGATTAGATTGGATTAACACTCCTAAGATTAGTAGTCTTGGGACACTAAGTCCTCCGAATTAATTCTTAGACTATTTATCTCAGTTACTTTCCTCTCACTATTTATCTTTTCATACAAGAGATTAGAAGTCTAATACAATCTATTACTTCAAACACAAAAAAGCAAAACATACATGAGAAAAAAATTGTGTTCGGATTAAATTATTATACCATTCGGATTTCTGTAAGTGAGACAAATTGATAAATTAAAAATTTTAACCAAATGATAAAAACCGAATATAAAAGATATTTAAAAAACAGCAAAAATTTACTAAATTAAATCAGAGCCATTACCATACACGTATCATCTACAACAACAACGCAAAAGCATATTCCATTTGATTGGCATACCTAAATGGATGCTCAAAAGATATCATTTGATTGCTGTCACTATCTCCTAATTCTATTTGATTGTTGTCACTATCTCTTGATTCGGAACTAGACGTATGAGCACAATTGTAGTAATGAACCCTAAAATCACAAGTTCCACATTCAAGCGCAATCGGATCTGAATCGAAATCTAAACCACAATGATCACAAGGGGGAGACGGGAGTATGAGCTTCCCCTTGGCCTTTGCCCTTGGACATTTGACAAAGGTAACAGAGTGTGGATGCCTATCATACTCAAAAATGCCCCCAAACTTCACATTCGAATCCCTATTATCGGGATGAAGATTGGTACACTTGGTGTGAAGCGATTTGTCGCAATCAACACAGTGATAATACCATAGTTTAGGGTTTATATCATTTTCGCAAATCTCGCAAAAATATTCTTCTAAATGGTTATCAATTGGTGAATAGGTTAATACGAAAGGGTGGACGTCCAATCTGTGGCGGAACTTGCTTGGCAATGTAGTGCAGTGGCGGCACAAGATGAAGTTGCAAGCATCGCATGCGAACACAAACGTGCGATACACTCGATCATCACATGCGCTGCAAGCAGCATCGGCTGCTGCTTGTTTTAGGCCAAGGGCTCCCTTGTGAACGTCGTGTTTAATAGATTTTGGTAGGGAAGCGCATTCAAGGTCAAGGTATAATCTGCAATTAGAACAACCGAACATGAACACATTGTTAAACTTAAAGCAACAATCGCAACGTAGACCGTAACCTTTGGTTTGCTGAGCAATCAAGTGGAGGGGGTGGTTCACGTGACATGGGTGTTGAAGTTCGTCAACCAACTCTGCACAATCCTCGTGCAGGGAAAAGTCGCATTGGATGCAGCGGTAAAATGGAGCCAAGATGGGTTGCGCGCATCCATTGCAATTTCGATAGTAGTTCTTGACCGCATTTGAGAGGGGGAATTCGATTTCTGAGCACAATTCATCGTTGATTTTCTTGTCGATGAAAATTAATCGATGGTCATGACTAAAATGGTTGATCTCCGATGCTTTGTTGTACTTTCCTAGTATGCAGATGTTCTTGATAAAAAGTGTCATTAGATCCATTAGATCCACTGATTCATCAGCCAATGGCAATTTGATCAGATTGGACTCAAGATCTTCATCTTCAACTCTTGTTCCACAACACCTGGAATTCCAAAATTAAGAATCCAATGTCATTAACTAATAGGAAAAATTCAAGCTAAAAGTGACTAGCTGTTCATTACTAGATAGTATTTTCAGCGATCGTTGGTGACAATTGCAGCGATCGTTGGCGACAATTGCTTGTGACTGCCGACAAGCACTCCCAGCGACTTTTAAAATTGAGATAATTTTTGAACTATTTGCATACAAAAAATTGAGTTTTATGCGATTGTGGTGCCAACGAGAGTGATGACATTAGATGTAGTATAATTTTTTTGACCGAAAATTTATCTATTAGTAAAGTTTATCTATTATGTGTGGTTGATCCCTTTTAAGGGAACACTGAAATTTATAAAATCATTGAGAATTGCCAATAATTCGACCAAACTAATTAGAGAATGAACTAAAAACATTAAAAAAAAAAGACTAAATGCATCCAATAATGCGACCAAACTAATTATCCCAAAAATTAAAAGAGTGGAAGGGGAATTGCAAGGTGAGAAGATGAACCTGGAATTGGATTGATCTGCAAATGCATTGGAAGATGCACAGTTTAAATGGCAAAAATATCTGCAACCAGCGCAATAATATATCCAGTAGTGCCTATTCAATTCGCCGGCGCAAATGTCGCAATTTTGCCTGGACCGGACCCATAAATACTCAGGTGGAAGAGAGTAGGTGAGAGAGAGAGGGTGATGGTGACTGTCGCTCTTGACGGTGCTCGGCCGCGAAGCACATTTTTGGTTAATCCAGAAAGTCCCGCAGGTGGTGCAAAGGTAGGAGGCGCCACCGTGTTCGGTGCCGCAAGCAAAGCAGAAGAATACCGCCGGCGTTTCGATGAGCATCAGGGGGTGCTCGTGGCTATCGTGAAGAATGGTGTGTTGGATCTTGTCCATGGCGGAAACACAGGTTGTGTGGAAACCGATATCGCAGGAGTAGCAAAAGTAACGAAACCTCAGGCCGTTTCTTCCACAGACTGCACAGGGGTAGGACTCGCTGTCAACTTCTGGGCGGAGATAGAGAGGGTGTTTGGGGTGCATCGGATGATTCTTCCTCACCATCGGTAGCTCTGCGCATGATTTGTGCAAGATGAAATCGAAATCGCACTGGACGCAGCCGTAGGAAGAACCCCAGATCGGTTGCTCACAGACGTAGCAGGAGACTTCAGCTCCGGCATCATTTTGCTCTTCTTTCAGAATGAATGGATGCTCGTGGCTAATGTGTACAAGCTCCTGGATATTGTCCATGGCGGAAACACAGGTTGTGTGGATACAGAAATAGCAGGAGGAGCAAAAGTAATGGAACCTCTCGCAGTTTTTTTCGCAGACATCACAGGTGTAGAACTCGCCGTCAGCTTGTGGGAGGAGAGAGAGAGGGTGTTCAGGGTGCATCGGGTGATTCTTCCTCTCCATCGGTAGCTCTGCGCATGATTTGTGCAAGAAGAAATCGCACTGGGCGCAGCCGTAGGAAGAACTCCAGATCTGTTGCTCACAGCCGTAGCAGACTTCCGCTCCGAGATCCCTTTTCTCTTCTTTCAGAATCAATGGATGCTCATGGCTAATGTGTTTAATCTCCATCTCTCTCTCTCTCTCTCTCTCTCTCTCTCTCTCTCTCTCTCTCTCTCTCTCTCTCTCTCACACACACACACACACACACACACAACTTCCAATCGATTGGAATTATAGATCCGATCTCTTCTCAAATCATAATTCTGAATTCAGAGAGAAGGTAGGGTTAATAAATATCCAAAATGATGAAATTCTAATCGATTGGAATTTATATCAAATCATGATTCTGAAGAGAGAAGAAAAGGGTCAATACATATCAAAAGAATGATAAAATTCTTCGCTGTTGCAGAGAAAAACGAAAAAAAACAAAAACAAAAACAAAAATGAAGACGAAGACGAAGACGACGAAAGTGAAGGAGATGCATAGGTCAACCTAGAGCCATTGGATGACTGCTGTTACAGAGAGGGAAAAAAGTCCTCGTTTAATTATTTTTGGTGAAAAGTTTATCCTCACAAAACTATTCGACAGGTATTTCACTATTCGACACCTCCTTAATGGTATTTCACTCATATTCAAAATCTAACCCTTTTCCGTTCATTTTTGGCATAGCCAAAGCGATATCTCAGAAATCGCAACCATCATAGAGATATCAAAATCAACCTCAAACGCGTCTTCCATTTGATTAAGAAGTGAAGGCATTTTAAATATCCAATTTTGGTTTCGGTTTTAAATTCAACCATTCTCTGTTTTTTCTTCTCTTTATTCATGCTCTTCAAAAAAGACAATTGCTGGTTTTTTATCCTTCGTGGTGAGAAAATAAGTACAACTTTTCCCATTGAGGTCACACACATAATGAAGTTGCTTGACGAAGTTGGTTCACGCATGAAGGATTGGATCTAATTTTCTTTCTATTTTTCTTCTTCTCACTCAAAAGTAGAAATTCTCGTAGTCTTCTACATGATAATATAGAATTGATTATGAGCAAGGTGACAAATTTTCCAGTTCAGCAAATTGCAAATAGTGTGATGTGTTCTCAAATTCTAACTCTACCTTACTTGCGTTGATTCTTACTCCAAGCACCCCATTTTTAATGTTATACAAGATGCTCATTGAATAATACGAAATTACTCCACTTCAACAATTCCCAAGTTCCAAATATGAAAGGATTGTACGTTCTGTTTCAGATTAAAAAAGTAATTTAAGTTTCATTTGTCTTATGGTATGAATGAGGTAACAACGAAAAAAAAGAAAAGGAAAATACAGTATCATTTTCTCTTACTGTAGTTTTGTTTACTGGACTATATTGCTTAGACTACGTGATACCTATATAATATATTATATACCTTCTTCTTGGCATACCAAGGGAGAGTAGTTTTGCCCCACCCCAAAGAAAACCTCCTCAAAAAATTAAATTATTTTCAACTTTTGAAAGTAAGGATCAAAAGAAATTTGTTTTGTCATAGACTTCAATTTAATCATATGTAAGCTCTTTTTCTTTACCATTGCATTTGATTTGCTATATTGGTAAAATTTGTGTTTGTTTCCCGCTTTCAATGTTCAAAAAAATGCTTGAATGAGAAGGTTTTTCTTTTTACCACCGTATTAAGAACAATGGCATATGGAGGTCCTTTGACATAGATCATTTATCAATACCCCAGTTGTTATCATTATCTTCTCTTTCATTGGAATAGAAAAGAAAAACTATAGTGTGAAATTTAGAAATGTTTTTATTTGCACCACAAAAAACAAGAACCTTTATGCTTATCTAATTAATCATTTGACATTGGCAGTAGAGTTATGTATGTTTTTATTTGCATATTTTTGTGGAACTAATGTATATGAAGTGTTTGAATGAATTGATAGTTGTGTAAATTAAGATTTTTCAAGTTATGTTTCCTAAATATTTTATATAATGTATATGTGTAGTTTCACAACTTTAATTGGATTAGGAATACATAGTATATTAGTAATCCACTGTAGAGTACTAATGGCTTATAATGAGCAGTCATTTTGGTTATGCTGTAGTTCCAAGGTTTGTTCTTAATAGGTAAATTTGTGTCACTTTTATTTACTTCCAAGTCCTTAATACATATTCTAATTTGTTGTTTTGCTTTCAACTAAAACGCGTATTCTTATTAAAGAAATTTTAAAATGGCAATAAAACAACGTTATATCTTTTAATCTATTCATTAGCATTCTCAAAAGAAATTTAGGGTCTTGAATAATAATTGGTAAACACATTTTTACCTTATATATAGGCCACGTTCAATAACTATTATAGCAATATGAAGTTTGACAAGTTTAACTGGATTAGGAGTACATACGATATTAGGTAGAATTTTACATAATTCGCAATACTTATATCTTTGGTTAAGTGATTATGGTATAATATAGTCTGAGGCTCAAAAGAAATGATACCCTTTTTAATTCTATTGAACATGAGGTAATAGGATTAATAATATTACATACCCATTGTTGTATTAATTATCAATTCTACATTATTAGTCCTCCACTTTAAACTACTAATATATTGTGATGAGTACTCATGTTGGTCACATTGTAGTTCGTTGTCTTATTTTTTATAGCCAAAGTTTTTATTCGGTAGAATTTGAGCGAATTTCTAACAGTTATTTCTATTATATTTGATTATGGTATAATATAGTGTTAGGGTTTTAACTATTAAATCGTGTGTACATTTCTATGGAAGAGAAGGAAATATGATTAATAATATCACATAAGCATAGGACTACTAATTCAAAAGTTTAGAATATTGGGAGTTTATTCTAAACTACTAATAGATTTTAATGAGTTCCAATAATTTATTATTATTTCTAGATTTTATCTTACTGATTTTGAAATGGACAAAATATGACCAACTCTTAATAAAACCATTATATTTGATTTTTTCTAAGTTTTTGCTTACTAATCTTGTCTTCTTGTTTATTATTTTATATTATGTTTTCTAAGAAATGATAAGGCGAAACTCATCCCCTGCTGATTGTTCAAAGTTTCAAAATTCATGTGCTAAAATAAGATTGCATCCTGCACAATCAATGATTGTTGATAATTGTGTACAACAATCTCTGTCTTCTGAGATCTCAGTAGCAAACGAACCAATGGGTAATTATGTGCAGCTAAGAAAAGAAGTCTTTAGCTTCTTACAACGCGCTCGCTCTGATTATTATTTGCGACGTGAGATCACAAAAATCCTCAATGCACAACCTGCTCTAACAGAGTTGATTGAGCTGGAAAAAATAGATGATGTTCAGGCAGATAGAGAATATCTTAAATTATATTTAAGATATGAAAGTGAAGAATTTAAGCGTATATAGTGATGGTAGTGTGTCATCATGAATTTTTTCAATTTGTAATTTGGATTTTCGCCACTTGGTTATTAGCTATTGCTTCTCATAGTTCTTTTTGTTCGTGTGATGAACAATGTTCCCTCAGATTTAATTGTCAATTGTTATTGAGCGGCATATGAACACAATTAATAGACAAAAAAAATTGCAATTCGCTTAGAATTTTGTTATTGTTATCATTAGCTAGCTGGATCTACATATGTGTTGTTTCCTTATTCTAAATATTTGCCAGTTGTTGCTTGAACAATTAATTGTAGTATGTTGCGTAACGTTTGCTCTTGCTTCAAGCTTTTTAATTTTTAGAAATAGTTTGTATATTATATTCTGATATTGAATTTAATTGTTTGTTAGTTGTGCTGATTTTATAACCACGATTGTTTTCTTGGTTCTTTTTGTTTATATGCCTTACTTTTATTTTGTGGGTTGAAAAGTCAATTGGTTTTTAGCAACCTTTGAAAACAACAAATAAACAAGAATTGCATGCTCGTTAGAATTCTTCATCGATGGCTCTGTTGTCTTGGGGAGCTTTTAACTTGCCATTCCTATTGACCAGTTCCAATAGAGTTTTTTTCTTTGCAATTCAATAGTAACTCATGAGTTGTTTGATTCATAGATCAATCATGTGGAATATGTTGTTTAATATCTCTTCTTGGATGAATGATATGCTATATTCATCTAATGTTGAATTTGTAGTTTGAAAAGTGTATTGTTTTTTATCAACATTTGAAAAAACCAAATAGGCAACAAAATTGGATCATGGCTAAATTTTTTATAGCATCGAATTGTTTTGTTGTTGGATCAATTATGTGGAATATGTTCCTTAATGTCTCCTTTTTGTTGTTGGTTGCCAATTTATGTGACCAATCTATTTACTATATAGTGATCTTGAATTTAGCTATATTTTTGTTATGCTACTACCATGCTTGTTAGTTCGTTATATTTTAATTGCTTAGAATTGTTGTCGCATGGTTGCTTCTTCATGTTCTTGGTCCATATCTTTTTTTTGTTGTGGGTTGCCAATGGCACTCAACAAACCCATTTATTCAATTGATTGAAAAAATTATTGATCTTGATCACTTGACAGTTCATGTTGTTACTAAACTTTGTTAATCCTTTATATGTTAACTTCTATTGGTTTTTCAACTTTATATGTAAACAATTTTTGGACTTTTTCCCTACTAGCTCTTTTATTTAGGAATTATTACTACTGCAACTTAGTTGGTGATTCAATTGGTCCATTTGCACCAAGACCTAATATATGCAACAGCCGCCAAAGTCGGAGCACCTTCTGACCATTACAATACAAAAACATAGGACAACCTCCCTGAATAGCTACATCATGTGACCTGTGAGTACTTTACCATTTGAATAGAAAAAACATCAACTCAACAAAGCCGGTTCAGTCATGCCAACTGCTTGCTGACAAACTTAGAGATGCAGTTGCGACCTCTTGTCCAATGGCTAGCGAAAGGCCATGTGTTGGAACAATTGTAGCCACAACAGCTTTGCTGTACTGCATCTTCTTGCTGCACAGATCAGCAACTAAGGTCCCATGTGCTGTCCAATGGGCAAGTAATGGCCATTTGTTTAAATCAAAGCAGCCATAGCAGCTTTGCTGCACAGCAGCTGCTTGTTGCACTGACCATCAACTAAGCTCCCATGTGTTGTCCAATGGGCAACTACAGCCGATGTGTTGGAACAGTTGCAGCTTTATTGTGTTGTCCATAGCTGCATATGGTATATCAGATTGTTCTCCCTGAGGAGGCAGTTTTTGAGAAGGTATGTATCTGCATAGTGACTTGGTTATCTTTTTTGGCTGAGATATTTTGTTAGTATTGTTAAGTGATCATTCATTTTATTCATTTTGTGGATTGCTCAGGTTACACAAGCATCTGGAAGAGTTTGCATCTTTAAGTTCAATATGGATGATAGGAAGTTCTTCTGGATGCAGGTTTGGTTTATATTCTACTAATCAACTTTTTATTTATGTTTTCGGTGACTTAGTTAATGTGTTCTGAGCTTGAAATTCTAATTATTCTTTCCTGAATTGGGTTCTAGGAGCCAAAAGGTGAAGGTGATTCACAGTTATGTGACCTAGTCAACTTCTACATTAACCGGCGATTAGGTATGAAGTTCAGTTGGTTCTTCAATTCTGTAACTTTCTTCCTTCACAACATAATGAAACGTTATCCTTGCTTATGAAAAAAACAGCTACTCAGTTTATGAAAAAAATAGCTACTCGATTTATTAATTAGAAGGCATATGCTGTTGATTTTCCATATTTACATCTTCAATGGTGGTTTAAATGTCTCTTTTGAAGGTGTTGGTCAGATATTACTTTTTTACCCTTTAATGGTTGATCTCATTTTTCCTTCTTTTATTACAATTATGATTTTTACATTAGGTGATGCATTTGTTCAAACAAGTTTAAATGTGAACTAGATATATTTGTTATTCTTTCAGCTGCATTCTTCTGAAGAAGCAATGTTTCTTTCACTCACATAAAGCACTAAATTTAACTGATATGCTGGCTTGCAAAATAAGAGTTGAGAATTGTAGCTGGTTAGGTTGTTTCTCCTTGTTAAATGCCCATGTTGAGGTTTGGTTGGAATCTTTTTTTTTTGGGTAATTAATTAGTTTAGTTGGAATCTTGTTAGCATTTTAAACTAATGGTAAAATACAGGATTTGAAATGTTCTCTTAAGTTCCTGTAATTATCAATTATAACAGAGATATTGACAATACAATAGTGTTTTGGTTGTTTATGCATTTTCACAATGCTCCGAAGTCCTCTTATACACTATAACATAGTCTTTTTAATTCAGTTTCTAAGTTTTCCGTTAGTTCGTTGTCTTCTCATATCACTTCTGCTAAAGAGCACCCTTCCTGTTCCAACTTCCCTTATTTCCCACCCACAGACTTGCATTTCTACCTTATAGCGCATGAATGTTGTTGGCTGTTTACACTCATTTGCATGAGGCAGAGAACTTGTTTTTTGCTCCAACTTTGGGATGGCTGGAGTGATGGCTAGAGTGGTTCTCATTTTGGTTGAAATACATAACTTACATTGAACCTCATTCCTTTCATCCTCATTTTCATTGTTTGACACTCATTTGCAGCAAATTACAATGATCATTTCAAAAAAATCAGTCTTTTTAATTCAGTTTCAAAATTTAGTAGAGTAATCATAGCTGTGACCAGGTAATAGCATCCATTTTCATATAATTTCATTATATTCCTCTATATGAAGGTTTTTGTTTGTGTATACATTTGCTTTAAATATTATTGTCACTCCCATCCAATGAGATTAAAAATTATTATTATTTTATTTCAAGTCATTAAACCAAATAGAGTTTAATGTTTTATATTCTTTGCGTTATGTCTTCCAAGTGAATGTTAGATAGACAAATATGAACTAGATTTTGCATTTGGGTTCTACATGGCCTTGGCTTTGACTGTGGAGAACTTCTTTGAATGCCATCTTCAAACATTTACGCTCAAGTAAGCAGACCGTGGGAGGGTGAGTAGACGGTATCTGGTTTTGATTTACTTTTTCCCAAACAAAACGTATTACATATTTTTCTTGGTAAGTACCATATTATAATTGTTATTATGTAGGTACAACTTTTGTTTCCATGTAGGTTTTGTGCTTCTGGTATACTAACGGAAAAATTGATTTTGACATTTCTAACATCAAAGACTGAGTAGACTCCTAACCAACTGGATCATTCTCAGGTTCAAATAGTCAATAATTCTAGAGACATTGCCTCAAATATGAAATCTTTGGCTGCATTCATGTGGTTGCTTCCAAAGATAAGTTTGATGTGATTGCATTCATGTGACTGCAATCATATGATTGCCTCAAATCAGAAATCTTGTATTTTCTATGGAAGGGGATGGATCTTAGGTAATTTCCTTTCCTCAAAGGCATATGAACCATAGTTTTTTATTTTCAATCACTATAAACCAAACAAAGGTTTAGGTTTTATTCCTAAAATGAATGCCCCTCAGTTATTATGTGAATATAACAATACTGCTTTGGCAAATGGGATAAACTTAATCAAGACCACTCTATCTAATCGTCCTATTTGTACTGTTATAAGAAGCTATGATCGGATTGCTTCTCACCCAAAAAATGTTTGATATTTGTTTGTAGGCCCTACATAGGTTCTACTACAAATAGAGTATATCTGCTCCGATCTTTTTTTTGTTTTTTTGTTTTTGTGACAGGATATAAATGTGAATGACAATGCCAAGTAAGATACTAGCTTTTTGAATGGATAAAGGACCGAGAAAGAAAAAAAAGTCAAGGAAAATTAATGGAGTACCTGTACATACAATGGAGGAGGCAAGAATTGGGAGTAGTTTTAAAAACTAACTTTTTTTCAGAGTCATGGGTTGTATAATGATATGCGAAGTGAACATACATGCTTGAATTTGGATATTTTGTATACTCTTACGAATTAATTCAATATAGCATTTATAATACTTATTTTTGTGTACTTTATGCAAAATACACAACCAAATTTGGCATCCATGCGTGGAAACAACATTTCCAGAATAAACATCAACCCACCATGCAAGAGTTTTCTGAATTTTGCAAGTACCATTTTTAATTTTCTTTTAATAATGTATACTTCCGTTAAAGCTTTTCCTACCAATACTAAAACTTCCAATGTATTACTAGGGATATATGTGTGTGTGTAAATTACTAGAAAAGTAGTTAATACTTTTTTATGCAATTTAATTCTAAATAGTGAATTGTGGGGTTGGCAATGCATGTATATAGTATTAGATAAGAAAGAAACCCTACAAAGGTTCAATTGCATTTAAGAAACAAATTTGTATAGTTTTCCAATTGTTGAGATTACATACTGAACTTCATCAATCAAAAAAGTTAACTATGAAGCCAATATTAGAACGAAAAATAGAAAGAAAACAGAGTAAAGCACGCACAATCATTCCATTATACATAACGAAAGATATATATATATATATATATATATATATATATATATATATTAGTTTGGCCATCCGTGCGTCTTT
>JAOTRH010034389.1:0-20746 GCA_034768845.1 Heliamphora exappendiculata
ACACTCAGGCACCGCCTGAATATCAATGCCAAATCACAATTTAAACTACATAATGGCGAACATTCATCATTTCATTACTATTGCATTTATCTCCATGAGTATTAAATCATACATGAATTTCACTATATTAGTATACTAATTACATTTATTCAAAACAATCTCATCTTCCCACTTTAACAACAAAAATCTCACATATTCACCCAACATAATATCTCATCATTTGATATTTACTTCCAAATATCAATTATATTTCACATTAAGTATTTTATGAATCAAACCAATTTCACGATTCTCTAAAATTTCTCAATAAAACAACACACATGATTCATAATCATTAAATCATGTTTATATACAAAAAATCATTAATTTCGATTATATCGTTCACTTCATCATGTCTAATACCCGTACATCACGCTTTATTTATAATCTATCTTTTGGGCTGATTTCCTCTTATTATCGCTCAACAACATAAGTTTAACACAGACACAATATTGAGTCTTTCAAATGATTAACTTCATTCTACCCTAATCAAATTTCATACTCACCCCCACAAATTTATCTCATGACCCACAAATTAAATATAATAATAATAGAATATCAAAAATAGTTAAAACACACTAATTAACTCAACTTCCATATGTACAAAGCTCCCCAACACCCGTGGTTGAAGTTTACACTTAAATTCTCATTAAACCTCTTTTATTAAACCATGAATTTACTCTAAATTCATAACTCTCCAAATTACAAAGTTCAAACAACTTATTATTTATCCAAATTTCAGCATGTTATCAATTTACCATGAATTCAAGTTACCCAATAGATGTTCCCAGTTTATCTCCATACTCAATTAACTTTGAACCGAATCCACAACCTCAAACCCAAGCTTTACTCACTCATCACTATATTATTATTGTTTTCAAAGGTAATAATGTTCAAAAATTTAAATCGCTAGGTTGAAAGAGGATTACTTGGAATCAACTCAAAACAATTTCACAAATTAAAATTTTTCAAGTAATCAATCCACACGTTGTGTACAACCTTAACATAGTTTCAAATTCTCAAGTTTTCAAGATATACAGCCAAGACTATCAATTATGATTTTCTCCCCCACCATGTTCACCAACTTAATTAAATTCTTGATTAATCCTTTAGAGATCTTAAGGTTCATGTGATTTCCCCAAATAAATCACTACAAACATAATATGAACACAAAATAACTATAAGCTCCTTATAATTTAAATCACACACTCCAAATACCAAACTCAATAGATATTAGCACTCTTGAAAATGTTGATATCTTTATGTATAGGTCATTGATGTCACTTGGCTTATGAAATGTCTACTTTACTTAACGTCTGGTAGACCACATAAATGAAGTTTGTGGAACTCCATGTCTAAATAATTTCAGGAAGAATCTGTACAGAAACAAATGGAAAAGTAGCTGTGCTCTAATTACTCAATCCACATCCAGTCTCTGGAAAAATCTATAGAAGCATCAAAATTGGGGATATAAAATGAAACTAATTTAAATTAACTTATTAATTTGATTAAATTAAATAAATTTTTGACAATCAAATTTAGTTAACAAATAAAAAGAAAAAAGAACATAAAATCACATACAATGACTTCTGTCTGTAGTAAAAAAAAATACTGGTATGAACCACTCACGCACTGTATTTCATGGCCACAAGATCAAGTCAACGAAAGATTTTCAATTAAAAAAAAAAAAAAAAAAGACAAACTCGACATATTAGTTCTTACATGCAGCCGCAGCAATCCAAAGCAAAAGAATCGAGGGAAGAAAGATATGTGATCTAACAGGTGGTAAACGCTTCCTGCAATATCACAAGGAAATGAAAAGAGCGGCAAAATTAGTAAACTAGAAAACAAAAAATTGACAATACAACTCTTTCACATGCACATAGAACAACAGGAGAAAACATAATGAAAACATACATTTTATTAACTTATGCTCTGATTTTGAAGTGCCCATGTCCAGCCCTCCATTCTCGGATAAGGTTAATACGTCTGATATGCCTAGAACGACTCGTGGACTTTTTCCATCAAGTATACATAAGTAATTGCGTTTATTATATCACTATACCTAATACTTCAATTTTATTATATATACATAAAATGCTCCATTTTAATTCAGAAACCTGATTTTACCCTTGACACGAAAAAAAATGAATATAGCCTTGTCCTTGTGTCCTAACATACAAATTGGACAAGCTTGACACTTCAGATACATATTCACACCCGAGGCCCACACCCATCATATCCATGTAATGTAGACAAAAATTGCAATGCAATGAAAGAAGAAGTGTTTAGGCGAGTTCCACACAATAAATGTAATGCATCAGAAGTATCTTCAAGCGCCCCTAGTATTTCAATTCACTGCAATAAAATGGAGCATCGTGCAATAACCAACCCAACTGAATATTCAGATTGACCAAAATACAATTTGGACTATACAACCCATAAATTAACTATAATCTTGTGTAATCTCCTAACAATTTAGGGTCTCATGAGATAATTAAATAAAATCATCACAAATCGACACAAAATACCCAATTTAGTCCAAATCCTACATCTTAGAGCCAAAATCGTCAAAAGCCCCAAATTTGAAAACCCTAGCTTCGTCCCTCTTTGAATCCGTCTCCATGGGCTTCAAATTAATCCTTGTATAGCCTCCGATCTGATGTTTAACCTCCTCAATATGAGATATTGGAAGAAATTTGATCCATTATCGAAGCTTGGAGCTTCGTCCATGGCCGACACGCAGAAGAGAAGAAATGAAAAACGTGAAGAAGAAGAACAGGGGAACGGCGCTAACGGGTAGAGAGGCTGGGGTGTGGTCGCCGACGGGGCTGGCGGCGTTGACGGTCGCGGTGGTGGGGTGAGTGGCGCGGTGGTGGTTGGTCGCGCACATTGTGCTCTTCGCGCAATCGGTTCTCTCACTCTCTCTGCTTCTCAGTTTCGGCTGAGATGTTTCATTTTTTATTTTTACAACATTTTAAAACATTCCACGTAAAACTAACACTTTTAATCTTTCATAATATTTATATAATTTATTCTTCATTACTATATTTATCTTTAAGTCAATTTTAATTAATTTTAAATTATTTTATTTAATTTTTAAATTTACGTAATATACTAAAAATTATTATTTCGATATCTCAACTCATTTCAACTACACGCAATATGCATCATTTATCCTCCAAAAATAATACTATTAATTTTAATTATTTTAAAATAATTATTTAATTATTTAAAAATAAAAACATACCAGGTCATCACAGATCTACTGTTCAAATACATTAAAAAAATAGTATTCATACTTTTTCACTTTTAAAATTTTGCATAAATACAACATTTTCTAAAGTCTCTTTTTGTTAATTAAAAAAATATATTTTAATTTTTTGTCTTTTTTTTTTTAATTTTTCTTACTTGCTCTAATGAAAAAAAAAATTAAAAGTAAATTTTTTTAATCCGAAAGTAATACCGCTAGATTCCATCGCTAGAAGAGGAACAGGGCGAGACGCGGCGGCTGAGAAAATAGGAACAAGGCGAGACGCGGCTGAGAGAAGAGGAACAGTGCGAGAGGGGAAGGGGCTGAGAGAAGAGAAGGGCAAAGGGAAGTGTGAGCGCGCACGCGGGACGATTGCGGCTGAGAGGCAATTTGTTTTTTTTTTTTTAGTGTGGTGGATTGTAAGTAATTTTGTTGATGGTGAGATTTTTTTTTTTTTTTTTTTTTTGGATAATTTAGGTGGTGAGATTTTTTGGCTGTCTTAATTTGTGTAATTTTTATTTATTTTTGTTGATTTTAAATTTTTTATATTTTTTGCCCGAATTCTTTTTACTTTTCTTAATCGTTTCAATGAAAAATTTTACAAAGTAAATTTTCTTAATTAAAAAATAAAAAATTCATTAAATACAAAAATAAATAACATAAAAATTAAAATAAATAAGTTTTCTAGCTCATCTCATTAAAAATAGTTCAAAAATTATAATAATTAGATTGAACAATAAAAAATCATTTAAAATAAAAATAAAATAAATAAATAAACGTATACTTACATTAGTAAAATGAGAACAGCTGAACATAATTTGTTTCTTAACAATAATCTAAATAATTTTATTTAAAACTCGTTAACGACGGAACAAATTTTCGTCGCCACAGTAAAAAAAGATGGCGGAAAATTAATTATGTTTCCCGTTAATGTCATTAGCGACGAAACTATAGCGTTGTAAAAAATATAATATAATTTGCGACGAAAAACATATTTTTCTCGCCAAAAGTATTTTATTTAGAGATGAAATAAGATCATTAGTGACGAACATATTGACCTTGCTTATAATTAGCGACGAAAATGTATTTTTGTTTCCAAATCTCTTCTATTTAGCGACGAAATTGCAATTTCCTCGCCTTTTACTTACCTTTACCGATGAAATATATTTTTATCGCTAAATTTCGTCGCCAAATACCCTTATTCTTGTAGTGCTCAATAGGTTTCTGACTGTGGTAGACACAAATGTCTCCGGGGGAAATTTTAAGAATTTCATTCAAGGAAGATGGGGTTAGAACAATATCTTTACCATTCACCCAAGTGGTGATGGTAGTGGTCGGGAACAATGAAAATGTGAAAAGTGAGCGTAGAATGATTTAATTAGAGTGGGATAGTGTGATTCTAGAATTTGAAGTAGTCTTTCCCACCCAAGGCTTGAAAAGAGATCCTTAAACCTCATTTCAATAGAATTGAAGAACTCAAAGTCGATAACGCGACCGTGCGCTATTTTGCGATTCACAAAGGAAGAAAAGAAGAGTTGACGATTTTTAGAGGATTGAAAGGAAATTACCTCAGAGGAGGCAACATTCTCAGGAATGGTTGTCGTCGTTGTTGTGGTCGTCTTCTTCCTCTTCGATCTAGGGTTTGAAGAACCCTCTCCAGCCGGTCGTTTGGTGCCTTTACCCATCGTCTTTGGAGGCATTTTTGGTGGATAGAGGTTGAGATTGAAGATTTGGAGAAGATGAGGGAGAGGGGTCGACTCAAGATTTGAGAGGAAAGACCGCGGGAGATGAACAGTTTTTATAGAGAGAGAGAGAGAGCGAGAAACGAAATGACTGTTCAAGGACCAACGCCTCTTTATATAGGCATAACGATTTATGTTGACACAGTTCGTTTCGCGTGTGGGCATTGAAACAAGGAAATTGTGTCGACACATTTTTAGTTAGTGTCGACACAGTTGGCCATTTGGGTTGACACGATTAAGATTTGTATCGACACAAATTTACCGATAGTTAGGGAACCAATTGGTGTCGACACTTAATAGAATTGGGTCGACACTTTTTCACAGTGCCTCTTCTATACAGTTTTGTGTCAATACTACACACATTTGTGTCGACACATTTTCAACTTGTGTCGGCACATTTCCACACTTGTGTTGACACAAATTCACTTTGTGTTGACACAATTTCTCATTAAAGAAAGAACCATCGGATATTTTGAAATGCAATAAAAGACATGGTTAGCATGGCATAAATCATCAATTTGGAGCACATAACATACCAAGTTCTCTTCTAATAAAGCATTTTCTTTCTTCATTTAAAGGTTTTGTGAAAATATCCGCTAATTGGTAATCGGTGCCTATAAATTCAAGTTCAATATTTCTTTTTTGCACATGATCTCTTATGAAATGATGTCTAATCTCTATGTGCTTGGTTCTTGAGTGTTGTATAGGATTCTTTGATATATTAATTGTACTGGTATTATCACATTTGATAAGGATATGATCTAGGTGAAAATCATAGTCCTCTAATTGTTGTTTCATCGATAAAACTTGAGCACAACAGCTTCCAGCTGTAATATACTCAGCATCGACTGTAGACAAGGCTACAGAGTTTTGCTTATTGCTAAACCAAGATATTAGTGAGTGTCCTAGGAATTGACAAGTACCACTTGTGATTTTTCTATCTACTTTGCATCCAGCAAAATTAGCATCCGAATAGCCAAATAACTCAAAAGTTATTTTCTAGGATAAAATAATTCTATGTTTTGTGTTTCTAATAGGTATCTAAGGATGCGCTTAACAACGGTCGCATGTGATTCCTTAGGATTAGATTGAAATCTAGCACACATACATTCACTGAACTTGATATCTGGTCTACTAGCAGTTAAATATAAGAGGGATCCGATCATACCTTTATAACGCTTTTCATCCACTACTTTACCATCTTCATCCTTTTCAAACTTTGTGGTAGGATACATTGGAGTTTCCATAGGCTTTGCCTTGAGCATTTCAAACCTCTTCAATATGTCCCTTGTGTATTTGGTTTGATTGATGTAGATTATTTCTTGAGATTGTTTGATTTGGGAGTCCTAGAAAGTAGTTGAGCTCACTCATCATGCTCATTTCGAATTCTCCCTGCATACACTTAGCAAAGTTCTTGTAAAAAGAATCGTTAGTTACACCAAAAATTATATCATCTACATAAATTTGTACAACTAGCATGTTATTTCCTTAAGACTTGATAAAAAGGGTGGTACTAATTTTTGTCTAGAAAACTCATTTTCAATCAAGAATTTGCCAAACCTTTTATACCAAACTCTTGGTGCTTGCTTTAAACTATAGAGAGCTTAGGTAAGTTTAAAAATATGATTTCAAAAATCTGAATTTTCAAAGTCAGGAGGTTGTTTCACATAAACATCCTCCGACATAAAATCATTTTAAAAGGCACTCTCAACATCAATTTGAAAGAGTTTTAAGTTTTTGAAGCATGCAAAAGCAAATAACATCTTAATGACTTCAAGTCTAGCCACATGAGCAAAAGTCTCATCAAAATCGATGACTTCTTCTTGATTGTAATCTTGGGTTACCAATCGAATTTTGTTTCTAAGAACTACTCAATTTTCATTCATTTTGTTTCTAAAAATCCATTTTGTACCAATAACGGAGTGTTCGTAAGGTCTTGAGACAAAAGTCCAAACTTTATTTCTTTTAAATTGGTTTAGCTCTTCTTGCATAGCCAAGATCCAAAATTCATCGTTTTCGATTTCATCAAAATATTTTAGTTCAGTCTAGGAAATGAATGCTAAATTACCACAAATATTATGTAGAAAAGAGTGAGTTTTAATACCTTGAGATGAATTAACAATGATTAGATCTTTCGGGTGACCATGAGCATACCTCCACTCTTTAGGTAGATCATGATTTTCTGCATTTTCAGAATTTGCAATCTGTTGGACTACATTTTTTTGTGAATTTGGAGCTTTCTCTTGATTTGGCTCTTTCTTATCTTTAATGAAGATATCTTCAACACCTTTTACTAAATCTAAAAGGTTATCTTCACAAAAATTCTTTGAAGAGCCAATGTTAACTTCATCAAAAATAACATGCATAAATTTTTCAACAACTAGGATTCTTTTGTTGAAAATTCTATACATTTTACTAGATGTAGAATATCCTAAGAAAATATATTCATCAGATTTTGCATCAAACTTGTCCAAAAGTTCTTTATTATTGTTTAAAACAAAACATTTGCACCCAAAGGTGCGAAAATAACTGATATTAAGTTTTCTTCCATTCCATAGCTCATATGGGGTCTTTTTTAGAGAAGCTCTTATCATAGCTCTGTTTATGATAAAACAAGCTGTGTTGACAGTATCGGCCCAAAAATATCGTGGTAGATTATTTTCACAGAGCATGGTTCTAGCCATTTCTTCCAAAGTCTTATTTTTTCTCTCAACAACTCTATTTTGTTGAGAAGTTCTAGGAGCTGAGAAATTATGGTTAATACCATTTTCATCACAAAACTTTTCAATATTTTTGTTTTTAAATTCTCTACCATGATCACTTCAATTACTTGTGATTTGAAAACATTTTTCATTTTGAACTCTCCGAGACAGTTTTAAAAAAGAAGCAAATGCTTCATCCTTATGAGCTAAGAATAGCACCAAAGTGTATCTAGTGAAATTATCGACAATAACAAATGCATATCTCTTGCTTCCAAGGCTTAAAGTCCTTGTTGGACCAAATAAGTCCAAATGCAATAGTTGTAATTGTCTAGAAGTTGAAATCTCATTTTTAGAATAAAAAGAACTTCTAATTTGTTTGCCTTATCGACATGCATCACACACTTTATCTTTTTAAAATTTGATTTGAGATAACCCAATCACTAATTCTTTCTTCAAAAGTTTAAAAATCAAGTTCATGTGTGTATATCCAAGCATTCTATGCCATAATCAACTATTACCACTCAAGGCGGCTAAGCACTTGGTGTCATTCTTAGAAAGATCGTTTAGAGTAAATGTATAAATATTTTCATGCCTATGACCTTCAAAAATAACTTTGTTATTGGTTTAATCTTCAATAACACACTTAGCATGATCAAGAATAACTTTGTAGCCTTTATCACAAAGTTGGCTTATGCTAAGAATGTTATGTTTCAAACCATCAACAAGCAAAATATTTTCAATAGAAGGGGAAGGAATTTTACCAATACAGCCAATTTCAATGATTTTTCCTTTGCTATTGTCTCCAAAAGTCACAAATTCACCATCTTTTGGCTTGAGAGATGCAAATATCGATTTGTCGCCTATCATGTGTCGTGAGCAAGCACTATCGAGGTACCACATCCCTTTCTTGAATGAGCATTTAAGACATACCTGCAAGGAGAATCAAATTTTAATTTTTGGTACCCAAATTTTCTTGGGTCCTTTGATGTTAGTTTCTTGAGGGTGTGTTCCTTTAGGAACCTAAGTCCTTTTGACAGAACCATCATGAGATTTTTCGTATGGGGAGCATATGACAACGTGTCCATGCTCATAACAATGAAAGCAAGTAGCATTTGAATGATTTGATGATGCATTCACAAATATGTTGCTCAAGAATTTTTGTTTCTTCTTGGGTTTGTAACCAATTCCAGCTTTACCAAAAATATATTTTTACATCCCAAGAAGTTTATGCAAATTTTTCTTTTCTTGAGTGAACTTATAAACAGTTTTTATGAGTTCCTCAATTTTTTCATTTAAAACTCTATTTTCATCTTTTAGAATAGAAACGTGCTTTAGCAAGACAGATTTTTTATTTTTTAAAGTTTCAATTTCAGTTGAGGAGGAAAGAACTAATTTTTTCAAAACAGAATTCTTTGCACGTAATTTTCTCAATTCATAATGCAAATCTTCAAAAGCATTTTGCAGTTCCTCTAATGAAAAAGATTCAGGAGTTACCTCATCATCTTCCTTGGCAATAAGGCATAAATTGAAAATTTTATTTTCTTCCTTTTCATCCTCGGAGCTGTTGTCATCGCTTTCATCCCAAGTTGCAATCATGGCCTTTTTGAAGCCTTTCTTGAATTGCTTCTTGAGTTGAGAACATTCTGCTTTGATGTGTCCAGGCTTTTTGCACTCATAGCAGATGATTTCTTCTTTCTTGGAGTCGTTTTTGAACTTGCTAGAGTCACCTTTGAATTTGGTGATTTCACCTCGATGTGCTTCTTTTTTGAAGAACTTCCTTCCTCATTGTTTCTTATTTCTAAAAACTTTCTTGAACTTTCTTGTGATGAAAGCTATGTCTTTATTTTCATCACATGAGGAGTCTTCCTCATATTTTTTTTCAAAAGCTGAAGACTTAAAGGCAATACCTTTCTTCTTTTTATTGTCTTCCTCATCACCCATCTTGATGTTCATCTCATGGGTCATGAGAGAACCAAGAAATTCTTCCAAACTTAGTCTGTTGAGGTTCTTAGTTTCTTGAATGGCTATGACCTTAGCTTTACAACTCTTTGGCATACACCTCAAAATTTTTCTAACCATTTCTGCATTAGTGTAAATCTTGCCAAGAGATTTTAGTCCGTTAATAATATTAGTGAAGCGAGTAAACATATCAAAAATTGTTTCATCATACTTCATTTTAAATAGTTCATAGTTATCCACAAGCAAACTGATTTTTTACTATTTCACTTGATTGGTACCCTCATGGGTAATTTCGAGTCTATCCTATATTTTTTTGCGGTGTCACATATAGAGATTCTATTGAACTCATTTGGGCAAAGTGAGCAATATAGGAGATTCATGGCTTTAGTATTTTTTTGTATCTCCCTTATGTCGGTTCCAGTCCGTTCAGCCTCTGGTTTAGGGACAGCTGCCTCTTCAACGATTTTGGTGGGTCCTTTGGGTCCATTTATGATAACTCGCCAAAGGTATCTACGGCTTGAAAATAGATTCTCATTCTAACCTTTCAATAGTTATAATTTGTTCCATTGAATAAGGGAGGTCTATTGGTCGATTGACCTTCGAATTGGGTAATTTCGATGCTAGTGGTTACCATAAAAAATTCTTAGACTATTAAGTCAAAAACAAGAGCACAAGCTCTGATACCAATTGTTAGATCTAGGTAACCCAAGAGGGAGGGTGAATTAGATCTTTAAAAAATTAAATAGCAATTTTAAAATTTTTTTAATATTGTAATAAAGCAAGATATGCAAATATACAAGCAATACAAATATTAAAAGATGAGGGATAGAGAAAAAGAACTAGATACTAGGAATTTATAGTGGTTCGGCTTTATCCTAGTCTACATCCACTCCTCAAGATCTCCCTTGAATATTTCCACTATTCAGAATACTTCCGGGCGTATTTCAAGCCTTTACAAGTTTCAAGATTCCCCTTGAGCTATTTGAATGTTTACGGGCACATTCACAAGCCTTAAACAGCATCAAAAAAATTCTATGAAAACAAATCTCTATTTTCTTCTAATCTCTCTTGAACTCTTCTTTGATGAGTTTTACTCATTCACTCAAAGGCTAAAGGGTGACTCGCCCTTGATTACAATAAATGAGGTGTAATAAATGAAGAACACTCACTCTTTTTACAAGATTGATTTACAATAAATGAAAGGGTAAAGAGGAATGAGGAGCAATAACTGGAGTTGCAGCAATAAAAGTGAGCTTGATGATTTTTTAGATTGATTTGAGCAATAGAACAGTAAATGTAAGTCTCCAACCTTTCTAAATGCTGAGAAGTAACTCCTTATATAAGTTCTTATGAGTTCTTGACCGTTGGAGGTACGTGGGGGCAACAAATGCCAAAAATTCAGCCGTTAAGATCTGCCGTATTTTGAATTTCTGACTTTATGGTCGACCCAAATAGCTTTGGTGTCGACACAAACAGCTTTGGTGTCGACACAAACTGCCTAGGGCAGAATTCTTCAAGTGGTCGAGTCGACACAAATCTTCTAAGGGGTCGACACAAATTCTGCACTTTACCTTTTAACGTTCTGGGGTCGACACAAATGAATCTGATATCGACTTGTTTGAAACTTTAGCATCCGGAGGAACAACTTTGTGTCGACTCAACTTGTCTCTGGTGTCGACACTAAATCTCTACAGAAAGTCTCGGTACTTTTGTGTCCACGCATTTGGTCTTTGGGGTCGACACCAAAATTTCTGCAGTCAGCTTTGGTTGTTTTGTGTCGACACAAATCTTCTTGGGGTCGACACCAAAATTCTGCAGGTAGGCTCGGGACTTTTGGGTCGACACGATTTGTCTTAGAGTCAACACCAAAAATCTGCAGGAGGTCTCGGTTGTTTTATGTCGACACAATTTTCATTTGTGTCGACCTAAACTTCCAGAAACCAAAAGTGATTATCACTTTTGTGTCGACACAAATCTGGTTTGTGTCGGCTCAAAAAGAGTCCTGGGCACTTCGGCACTTTTGTGTTGAGACAAAACTAGTTTGTATCAACACTAACTTTTTGGTACCTGAAGATCAACTTGAAAAACAGTTAGGGTGTCAAATCATTTGATCAATGGGTATTAACACACTTGATAAGTTTCAAGTATACTTTGCCTTAAAAGTGTTTGACTTAATTTTTAATTAAAATCAATACAAAAAATTCTAATTAAAGAATTCTTAAGTGTTTGAACCTTTTGAGATAGAAGTCGTTCCTTTTTTAGCTAATGTATCAACTTTGATTGTTCAAAATGTGTTAACATTTTCATTTTGGAATTGTAAAATATTATCCATTTAAAATTATTTATTCTTAAAAAATAAATTATTAAAATTATTAAAATTAAATTAAAAAACCATTGAACTAACATTTACTTTTTAAAAAAGTTTCATAACTTATCAAATAACATTATTTACAAGTATTGGTAAATCTATTTTTTTTTATTAATATATGATTAAAGCTAATTTGGTTGATATTTTGAAGTTAACTATTATAGTGGTATGCATAAAAACTGAAATTAATAAAAAAATCATGTAGTTGTATTTTTTTACTTTTTAATTAGAATAATTTGTTGACCTTCATTCTCGAAGTGGTTTTTCATACAAATTTAATTGTGAAATTTTTTAAATAAATAAAAAAATTAAAATTATGCTCTATTATTTTTTTATAATTAGGAACCGGTGTATAGCACAAGTTTATCCTAATAAAAATTTTATCACAATATAGAACGATACATTTGTTGACACCAGTTTGCGTTGCCACAAATGGTCGGTCTAATGAAATTCACTAATGACTACTTTTTAGTAACAACTTCTCCATTGTTGCTATAATTACTATTACTAAAACTATTTTGGTGTCAAAGTCATTTTTTCCTTCACATATTTAGCAACAAGAATTATGTGGCAAATACAAAACTATTGTAACAACACAAATATATATTTTGTGAGAAGCCAAAATCATTGTCGCTAATAACCACATGTAGTCACAACTTCTCCATTCTTTTGATGCCAAGTCTCCTTTTCCGTCACACATTTAGCTTAAAGTCATGACTTAAGTTTTTTTTAGTGACAATTCATATTCTTATCACAAAACTCTAACTTTTAGCCTTTGTTTGGCCTATTTTTTTTATAAAAAAAAATTTCTTAAAAACCTCTTAAAAATTTCACTTGTTTTGTATTCCACTGTAATTAATTGCTTTTTTCATATTTTTTCACATCAATTTTTTTAAAAAAAAAATCAAAAAGCCAAAAAACCTATAAAAAAAAAAGTTAGGCCAAATCCAAACTTAGTGACGGTTTCATTTCGTCTCAAGAAAATTGTCACTATAGATCTTTTTTATCGTAGTGAATTCGATATCGACCGATACATTATCGTAACATTAATGCCGATATATATATTTTGATACAATGATTTTCAACCATGCCAATAATTGAATTTAATGACTTTTAAGGCTAGTTTCCAGTGTGAACTTCACTAAAATTTACTGAAACTCTTGTTTTTTATATATAAGAAAAGAATCTTGACTAAAAAAGAAGTTCTTCTTCCAAAATTAAAATTTTAGATCACTATTTAAACGAGGAAAATTTCTATAGTGTACTCCCTTTTGTTATTTTAATTTTAGTTTTGATTGTAATAATTTTAGAGTTCGCTTGTAGTCATTTTAGGCCTTACTAGCTATGTGTACTTGTACATAGCTATGTCGTGCACCAAGTTGTTATTTCAATCTTTACTTTGGTTATGATAATTTTAGGCTCAATTATGTAAATAGTTTTATGTTAATTTTTAATTATTTTAACTTTAACTTTTTTATTATATACATTTAAACTTAATTACAAAGTAAATACAGTATGCACCCGACATATAACATGATAGTCCAATCCTTAAAAAGATCAGTCTATGTTGCCTTTAGGCTATGGATAACGTTCTTGTGGTTTCATTTATTTGTATTTGACATGATTTTTTGCACTAGCTATGGCTAGGTACTATGTTTGGACAGCACCTGTTTGTTTGGCCTGTCTGCAAAGCTTGGTTTTATGCATATGTTGTTTCTATTATTGATGTGATGATCTGACTGAACTGAAATGTCCCAGCTTGGCTCATGTTGAAAAAGATGTCTCTCCCTTTTATTGCAAACTAATCGGCTTTTTTAATCCGATAAAATTGCTTTTTATTTTTTGTTATGATTTGATTAATTTTCATCGCATGCATTGTCCTAAGTTTATCCAAAAATGCGGTAAACAATCTTGGAAAATGCTAATTTATGAGTGGATACAACAATTTTTATAAACGATTCAAGTGGATTATTAATCTAATAATTTAAATAAAGAGTCTAATAACACGAGTTATAGAGTTCTTTTTAGTATTAGAACCAACCCTGGTCCCGCGACGGATTTTGTGGCGACGTAAATAGAGGAGTAGAGACTCTAGAGATGGATAGATGTCTGAGGTTATATACATTGTATATGTTAATGGATTGTTCCATCCCACGTGAGTAAAAAATAGAAATTACGTCTGATATATAAGAAAATTTGTGGGCTATTATAATAGTTTAAGCTTAAGTATTTTGGATCGCGTTGTTTGGATCTTTATTCGAGTTATTGGATTAGTAATCCACTTGAATCGTTATAAAATTATGTGAGTTTTGAATTATTAGAAACTATTCGTGTCTAAAGGCATTTTGAATTTAATTTAATTATAAAATTAATTTTAAATAATAAAAAATTTTAATTGTTAATAATAACAACATAGTAAAAAAAATTTAATAATCTCACCGCAAATTTACTAATAATAAATATGTTTGTGATAGACTCACCTTAGTTCTAACAAAATGCAACAAAAGTTATGTAAACTAAAAAATTATACCCAATCAAATATAATTTTTGAACATTATGCATGTAAATAAATTTATAAAATTATTTTTACTTTAAAAAGATAGCTTTATACAAAAGATAAGTGTGAAAAGAAGAGACGGAGGGAAGGAATGAGAGAAGGAGCGGTTTCTGCATGTGTCTAGAGTGGCACGTGCTCTTTCTCAAATATTTAAATTTATGTTTTTATTTATAAAAATATTTTTTTTTAAAATACTTCAACCAAAAAATTATGTCAGTGTCCTTCCTAAGTTACGTAAGTACCGGTTGTTTTTATTTTTTGCTCAAAAAACTTACGGTCATGAATCTTTAAATATTATACTTTTATAATATTTTAGTTTTGATATATATGATTTATGTGTTGAATATTTTAATTGTGCTAAAATTAGGCTCTTAAATTTATTTTGATTTCTTTTTACTAAATTTAAAGTCCTAATTTATTCTAACCAAGATAGTAAATAATCTAATATTTTAATAATTTATTTTTTTGGATTTTGAATTTTGAATTTTTCAAAGTCAAAGATTAATAATATTTTAGAAAAATTAAAAACTATATAAATACTTTAAAAAATTAAATTTAAAAATATATCACTCTAAGAAAATAGATATTGCCATTAGTTTCAAAATAAAAGACACGTTTAGCAATCCAGGTTTAAGTCAAATTATTTATTTATTTTTTTAAGCCTGATAAGGTAAAAGACTTAATTAGTTCAAAAGCGACTTTAAACCACCAGCATGTTCAAATACAAAATGTGACTTTTTAACTATTTTTTTTAAGATTTTAAGCAAAAAAATTAAAAATTATTTTAAGACAGAGTCAAATAAAATCAAAGTTAATAAAAAATAAATAAATTACATTTACCTTCCCTGAGATAAGTGAAAATACAGAAATCTCCTATGAGGTCTCTAAAATGACACTAGCCTCCTCTGTCAGTCTTTTCAGTCACACAGTATTAACAAAAAATGTATTTTTACAATTTTACCCTTTATCTTTTACGAGGCTAGTGTGTGTGGAGGACTAAACACCATCGATAATTCAAAATCAAAATTTATGCATCAAATTCTTGGCTTCATCAAGTTAATTATCATCCAAAGTCACAAACACAAACTTAAAATCAAGATTCGGGCATTTCTCATTGCTTTTTTTTTATATTTTCTCGGCAACCAAACATTGAAACAAAGAGCCAAAGTGGCTCGACCCTTTCGATGACGACAATAGAGTATGGTTTGTTGTTCTCCCATGGGAAGCAAATAAAGAGCCAAAGAGTACGGTTTGCTAAGGGGCGAAGATGGCGATGAACGGGTTTCTGTGATTATCACCATTGATTTCCACACCCCCAAAACCCAACCCCTTCCCCATCAGACAAAGCACTGAAACCCTTGAAGAACCCGAACGAGGCAAACTTTTCGAAACTCCGGCGAATGGCCGCAACGGGATCGCCGCCAATCACCGCCGCAAGGGTTATCCTGATGCCGTCAATCTCCAGAAATTGAAATTCTTGATTTTGTATTTTGGTCTGCAATTGATTTTCCTGAATTGATTGAAATTAATTTTTTTATCAAATTGATTAAACCCTAGGTACTTCATTTAGGGATTACTGAAGGGAGATTTAAAATGTTTTACTGAAAATACAGTGATTTGCCTAAATTTTCTGCAATAAGTGTGATAGAACTGTCTCCTTCGTCTAATTTGGACGTTTCTCAGGATAATCCCAATCTTCTACATTGACTTTTATCCGAAGACACGCAACAAGTGTCATAGAGCCATCAACGTTGGTTATATGGATTAGTTTTGAGTGATCTAAGAAAACGGGAAAATCAATTGTGAAATACAAAATCTATCCCTCTACCTCTTCACAACAGGGGCAAAAGGAAGAGGATCCAGCAATGGATTTGGGTCATTGTTACACCCGTGCTTGTTCTTGCCGTGTTCCTACTGGAAAATCATGGCTTCTATTCTAACCTTGAGCAAAACCTTTTGTATCTATTTCCATCTCTCTCTCTCTCTCTCTCTCTCTCTCTCTCTCTCTCTCTGTGTTTTTTCGTGTAGGAGACGGTTGGTTCTTTTAACTAAATTGAGAAGGTGGTGAGAGGATATAGATGGGAATGGAGTCGTTGTCGGTGGTGGTGATGGTGTTGCCGAACGGTGAGATTGATGACCTGTTGGTACGGTTTGGATTCCACAACAAAGAGAGAACTGTGAGATGGAAAAAGATACAGAGAATAAAATAGTATTTTAATTATATAAGGGTAAATTTTGGATAAAATATAAAATAATTGCCCCATGGCTTTAAATTTTGTCAATTTTGTAGCCATCAACTGACGAAATAAGATGTGTGAAATACAAAAGTAAAGCAGAAGGAAGGTAAGTGTCATTTTTGAGACCTCAAAAGAAGTTTTTGTATTTTTAATTAACATCAAAGACGGTGAATGTAATTTACCCAAAAAAATTATTGCTCTGCCAAGTCAAATTTCTAGATTTGCCTCTAAATGAGAGAGAGAGATGGAGAGAGAGAGAAAGAGAGAGAGAAAGGGTTTGAAAAAAAGAAAACGTGTGTTTCAAAATGAAAAAAATTGAACAGCTTTTCATCTTAATCATTAATTAAAAATAGAGAAATGTCAACTCTTGAATTGATACATAAATATCACTGTTAAGTTTGAATTCCCGTGTGACATAGACATTTTTGTGGTGCATGATTTTTGTCACAATCTAAGTAGATCACTAGTCTAATAACTTGAATAAAAAGTCTAACAACGCAATCTAAAAGTTTAAGGTTAAGTTATTAGTAGTAGCTGAGCCACAAATTTTTTTATATACCATACTTCATTTCTTTCTCCAACGGATATGGGATCGGATATCACAATATCTTCTACTCAAATACGCAACGCTCTCGTCATATGGCCCAAAACCACACATAGGCTTGTGGTAAAGCCCCAAAAAAAAATTAGTTTCTGTGCCAATATTTAATTCTTATTGGCTAGGATCCAGATAATAGTCAAACAAAAGTCATATTCAGAATTAATCAAATAAAATCACAATAATCTTTTGCAAAAATATTTTCAAATATCTTAAAACATGTTCAAATTTTCATACTTGATCTGTTTTTATTTTCATAAGACGAGTAAAAATAGTAAACACTGTTCTTTTATATATCATACCTAATTGTTATTCTTCATTGATGTGGGATTAATTATCACAATATCTCTCATTTAAAAACGCGGAACAACTACATCGTTGCCTACCATAGCAATACCGAGACTGGCTCAAATTATTGGAACCCACCGAAGAACTCAGCTGTCCAACTAGGATATGGACAACATGCCATATCCTAGTTGGATATGGCCACCCAAGTCCTTTCCCTAATTAGGATATGGATAACAGGCCATAAGCGTGCACAAAGTATACAACTTTGGGACTTTTACCCCTTTTCGGAGCCTCTACTCCTCTATTCACACTACTACGGAACCTTACATAGAAATCAGAATTGACACTAATACCATTTGTAACGACTCAAATGAATAACTGGTCTAATAATTTGAATAAATAACTTAAAAAAGCGGTTCAAAAATTTAAGAACAAGTTATTAGTAGTAGTCTATAAATTTTGTATATATCAAATTTAATTTTTAATCTTTATTAATATAAAATATAGTATTATAATTTTTATACAAAATGGTCTCGTTTAAATAAAAAACATTTATATAAAATATTAGTAATTAAAATTTGAAAATAAAAAGAAAAATTAAATGAATGAATTAACGAAGTACCAGTTTTGATTATGATGTCCCGGTGACATCTAGTTGGCCAGAGACATCTACATCTTCTTGATAGCTAAAATATATGGTTACGAAGTACATTTTCCCAATTGAAATTATTATGTCACAATTATCTTGATTATGAATGACGTATTATGAATGACGTTTGATTGATTTAATAAAAATATATAATCACAATTATCTTGTTTATGTATTTTTTTGTACCAGTGACCCCAAGAGGCTAAAGTAATTGAACCCAAGATATTCTCTTTCTTGGGATTAGTGCATTACCCACTCTTATTTATTAAAATATTTATTATATTAATTATTTAAGTAAAAAATACTTTAAAAATATTCAGTACTCCAACAGCGGTTCTCAAAAGATAACGTAATAAACTTTTAGAAATGGTTTAACATTGGGTAAATAAAATATTTGTCATGAATTCATAGTAACGCATATGAAGTTCCAAAATTATTTTGAGAGGGTATAATTTTTTCTAAATTTGTATGCATATCACAATAAAAGCATTGTGTGTTTAGGGTTATAAAGAACCAAACTACTTGAACTTGAATTGTGTTCGATTAGTTAGGAGCACATTTTATATTGGCCTGGTATGTAAATAAACTAAACTTCAAGTATAATTTGGAACTTGTAATCAATTTTTATATTGAGCTCAATCTCAGCTCGATAAATCAAGCTATTTGAGCTCAGTTTGTGTAATATTTATCGAACTATTTGAGCTCAGTTTGTGTAATATCTTGTTTCACATCAGTAGAAGATAAGAATTAAATTTAGTATATAAAAAA
This sequence comes from Heliamphora exappendiculata, assembly GCA_034768845.1. Lineage (NCBI taxonomy): Eukaryota > Viridiplantae > Streptophyta > Magnoliopsida > Ericales > Sarraceniaceae > Heliamphora > Heliamphora exappendiculata. The sequence goes on from JAOTRH010034389.1 coordinate 19,161, forward strand.
AAACTTGTGGGATATTAATAATAATTTAAGTTTAAGCATATTTTGTCGCGTTAGGTCTGTAGTCCACTTGAATAGTTAAAAATTGTATCAGAGTTAACACCGGTTCTTATAAAATATAAGGTTTCATAATTGTATAAGTAGAAGAGTAGAGACTCTAAAGATGGGTAGAGGTCCTGAGGTTATATATCTCATGTACTGCTAGTGGGTTGCTTTATGTCTACTAAATGGTTATTATCCACATCCCAATTAAAAAAAAAAACTTGAATCGCGCAATGAGAGTGTCGCGTAATTTCAGTAAGGGGTATTGTAATACTCCACGCAATATCGATGAGAAATAAAAAAAATATATGTAGTATATATTGAAACAAGTGCGTTACTACTAATAATTTTGATTTAAGTATTTTGGGTCACGTTGTTAAATTTTTTATTCAAGTTATTAGGTATATAATTTATTTAGACAGTTAAAATTTGTGATCAGCTTAATTGAAACTCATTAGAGATTGGCTTAGATGCTAAATAGTTCACATTTTTAAACTCAATAATTTCAAAAAACAAGCTTAAATAAACCCATGTTTGGCTCCATTCTACTTGTTCATGGAACTATCTATGATGACATTACTCTCACTATGCCTTATGGGCATTTCTAATCTTTCCTTTTTAAGTTAATCAATAGGAATAGAAGGAAAAGTCAGTCATGTCAAGATGACATTTTATCGTTTGAGTTACATCTCTTTTTTTTTTTTTTTGTTTCTATTGAGAAATAAAATTAACTAATTCTAAGGGAAGTAGTAGAAAAACTCAACTACACTACTCTTAAACAACTTAGAATCTGACCTTTTCATATTGTCAGCTATATGAAAGAAATAGAAAAAACTAGATTCAATCTCCAAAATAGAATCTCACAACATTTAGACTTAAATAGGCACCTTACCAAATCATGAGTCTACCAAAATGATGCAAGGAAATGGGTAGGTGAAAAAAAATTGTTCAACAAATATAGATACAAGAGATTTAAAATAAAATAAAAAACTTTTCTTTGAAAATAATCACCAAAACTGAGCCGCCTAAATTCTTTAGATCCATATTTATAGAGTGAAGAAACATAATTCTTCTAGGAAACAACTTGTAAATGGAATTTTCTTGCTAATCATGCCAAAAATAAATAAGGATATATTAGTGATTAGTCCTATTAAAAATAGTTGAAATAAGATTAGTCCTACTTTATTTTTTTATTAAATTTAGTCCCAAACTTTTGAAAACTAATTATACTTGATTAATTTGTTTGTATTCAATGTCTAGAGAATATGTTGCCATTCTAACATATATATATATATATATATATATCCAGAATAGTATCCTTCAATTCAAGTTTTTTGACAAAATTATAATACTAAATATATCCTTAATAAGTCCATCTTCAACTTTATCTCTCTTCATATTCTCACTCATTTAATTTCAAATGTATTTCCAACAAAGAATCAATCATTTTTGGTACTTATATAAATAATATAAAAGAATAGATCAATTATATAGAAATATACTATTTATTTGTACTTTTTAAATTAAAAACTTTAGAATTTTAAGAA
>JAOTRH010034400.1:0-20745 GCA_034768845.1 Heliamphora exappendiculata
ACTTGTATTTCAATCAACACAGAAGAATAATCCTTTTTACAGAATTCTTAAGTGTTTGAATCAAGTCATACCTTTTTTTGGCTAAGGTGTCAACCTTGATTGTTCAACTTTGGTTAACACTTTCATTTGGAAATAAGAATTATTATTCAATTAAAGACAATTATTTATAGAAAAAGAATTATGAAAATCATCAAAATCAATTAAAGAAGCACTTGGGCTAACAATGGCGATTTGGTGGTAACCTCGGTACGCATTTAATAAGCTCATGCGTTGATGCCCCGCCATAGCATCCATGAGTTGATCGATCTTAGGGAGAGAGAAACTATCATTTGGATATGCCTTGTTGAGATTGGTGAAGTCCACACACTCTTCATTTGTCATTTTTCTTTTTGATGACCACCGTATTGGATAGCCACTCAGGGTATTAAACCTCCTTTAATGCCTTTGCTTTCAACAATTTCCCTTCTTCTTCGACTAAGGCCTTAGTGTGGTGTGGTGCCAAGCATCGTCCCTTCTGCTTCATGGGCTTAGATGTAGGGTCGGCGTTCAGTGCATGATAGATGTATGCAGGCTCTACCCCTGGCATTTTGTATGGAGTCTAGGCAAATAGCTCTAGGTTCTGCTGCAATAGCTGGAGTAGCACTTCCTTTTCCTGCTCAGCCATGGTAGAGCCAAACAGAAAAGACTTTTATGCTTCGCTAAGATGAATCCTGACCGTTTTGAGTTCCTCAATGCGTGTCAGTCGTTTCCACAGTTTTCACCTCTTTAGCTCGGCCCTCGGCTTTAAGTGTCGCCACGAAGTAATGCTTTGAGGCAGCCTGATCCCCGTATGCAACCTCTATTCCTCCTACAGTAGAAAACTTTAATATCTTATGATAGGTAGATGGGATGATTTTTAACTCGTGCAACCACGTTCGCACCATGATGGTGTTATAGGCCGACGGTACGTCTATTACCAAAAAGTAGGTCAAGAGTTCGACTATGCCCGTCCTAACTGAGACCGTGACCCTCTCCAAAGGCCGAACCGGCGGTGAGTTGAACCCAATGAGCAGGGTGTGAGATGGGGTTAGATCTCGGTCGTTGAGGCCAAGCTTTTTTAAAAGATCATAGTGCATGATCTCGATTAAACTCCACTAATCGACTAACATTCGCTTAGCTTCAAAATACAGGAGGTCGAGAGATATCACCAAGACGTCGTTGTGCAGGTGTTGCATCCGTTCCAAATCCTCTTCTGAGAACGAGACCTATCCCCCATACCCCTCTGATCTCGATCTTTTTTCGTTTATTGCTTGCACTTTCATCGCCTCAACATTATGTCCCAACTTCTTCATCTGCCCTCTCAAAGAGTGCCTTTTCTCTGTTCCCGTCATTTCGTGAATCACATTGATTACACCGTGGTGTGCTGGCCTAGTTGAAGGCTCTACCCTCGTCATGGTGGGGGATTTCTGCCTCTCCATCCCTTCGTCCAGGAATTTATTTAGGTGCCCCTGCTAAACTAAATCCTCAAGATGTTTCCTAAAGGCCTGACAATCTTTCATTCTGTGACTCCTTTCTCTGTGATAGGATCATCTCCATTTGATGCCCTTCTCTATTGCTGATTGAATAATTGAATAAGATAATCTAGGGGGCTACTAGAAATAAGACCTATCTTTGATTTGAGGCAAGATCTTGTGAATGAATTATTTGAATATTGCATTTACGACCTCCCTACCCCTGAATTCGGCTCCCAATCTGATCGGTATATTTGAGGGCTCGGCCGACGATCTTTTGCTTAGTCGTAATGGACTCGGTCTTCCTGTCCTTATCGGGCTGCATCTTCTCAGCCTCTCCGAACTCAGTCTTTGCTCTCCGGGCCTTATTTAGGTTTCGGCTCTTCCCACATCTTCTTCTCCCCTTATATACTACTCCACTTGGCCCATCAACGCCGAGATGCCCTGTGGTGGCTTTTTAGTAAGAGAGGCCCTCAACTTTCCTCCTGAGTGGAGTCCGTGTTTGATTTAGGCGACTTCCATCTCCTCATTGCAGTTTTCGATGTCATTATACACCTTCCAATACTTTCTTGTGTAATCTCGTAAACACTTCTTCTTCCCCTTCTGTAGTGCCATAAGTGAATCGATTTCTTTTAGGATCTTCGTGTTGGTGACGAAACGAGCTACGAACCCCTTCGACAGATCTCTCCACCTTATTATTGATCGAGGCAGCAAATGATCGAACCATCTCAGTCCGCCCTTGCCCAAACTGGATGGAAACACTTTGCATATGAGAGCGTCGTTACCGCTCCACAACGTCATCATCTGCCTATAATTGCTATGTGCGTGTTCAGGTCTGAACATCCGTCGTATGACTTGAACCTCGACACAGAGAAGCTTCTAGGGGGATCGACCTTATCTATGTGCTCGACGAACGGTGTGGTGGCCATCCCTTCCCATATGTCGGTTCCGTCGTGGTGTAGTATGCTGACATTAGCTCCTTGTTCCTTCGTGGAAGTTCTTTGTTCTGGCTGGATTTTCTTAGAGTGTAACTGCTTCCTTTTGTGCTCAAATCTTCATGTTGCTTGGTAAACTCCTTAAGAATCTACCCCAACTTTGGGTTGACCTCATCCTCCCCCTTTTTGCCCCTCGTCCCCGGGGATTTTAGCTCCCTAGTGTGGGAGCTCCCCACTCAGCCTTGTGGATCTCAATCTTGATTCCTCAACGAAGAACGAAGCCTTAGGATTTTCTGCCCCATTGCATGGAGCACTAACTCTTTAGCGAGGTCATACTCAAAGGTCCTTGCTACTTCATGAGCAGGCCTCTTTTCTTCTCTTCTTTTGCACTCTGCGCCTTTCTTCAGAACCCGGTGAAGCATTTTTGTCAAGAACGGTGGGCACCTTCGAAGGTGTCGCCATTGGAAATTTTGCAATTTGTTTTTAGCAAGGTTCCCACAAACAACGCTAAATGTACGAGGGTACCTTGTAAATTATATTTATTTGATGGGTTAAATTCGACCCGATTGAATCGGCCAACGAATTAGCACCTACAAGGGCAAACAAACGTGAGCTGGCTGGCTGCATCTCGTCGGAAGCCACTCCGATGATGAAGTTAGAGAGTGTTTAAGAGAGGTAAAACTAGTAAGAATGTGGATTGACAGAGTTTTTGCTAGTAAAATTAGGTTATCCATACCTTTGGCCTCTGAATCTTAACCATTTATAGTGGAGAAGGCCCTTTCTCTCTCTCTTCAATCCTCATGATGACTTTTCCTGATATGCAGCCCCGCAAAACGGCCCTGCCTCTCCCGTCGCTAAGTTAGCAGCGGTGACAGATCAGCTGCGGTCACATAACTATTAAAGTTCTTATCTTGGCCCGTCCTTTGAGCCGAGATCCTAGTATTAAATTCTTTTCCCAAGGCTGTAACGCACTCGATGGGTGAGAAATGTTCGGTTTAATTGCATTTAATGTCATTCCATCATGGTCAAGTCACGTTAAATACTATACTTTCCTAGTCAAATCACATTTAATGCGATGCCAGTGCTCGATCTCATATTTGGTTGCCGGTTTATATTCAGTTCGGCCCTGGACCGTCCTTCGTATGGGCCAAACTCATTGCTTTTTGTTGGACTCTTCTCCTTTGGGCCTCGACGTGGCCCAATGGTTTTGGATCTTAGCCCATCCCCTTTGTCCCCACTGGGTTTCACCTTCTCAAGCCTTTACGAGGCTTGTCAGGTGTGGGCTTTGGCCCATTCTCCTTCATATACAATTAATAAAATAAGATTTTATTGGAAATAAAATTCGCCCTATAGCGTCCTACTAAGTGATTAAATTTTCCTAGGGTTTCATTTTTTGTTGGCAGTGAATTGAGGGTGTTTGTTATTGTTAAAACTGAAATTAATAACAACCCATTGGGGTCCACAATATATATAATTTTAGAATTTGTACTTATCTCTAAAGTTTCTGCTCATCTATTCATACTACTACGGAGCCCTAAATCGAATAAGAGTTGGTTTTGATATCATTTATAACAACTCAAATAAACATTTGGTCTACTAATTTGAATACAAAATCTAATTACGCAACTCAAAATTTTTATGTCCAAGTTACTAGTAATATTTTCCCTAATTCTATATATATCAGACAACCTAATAACTTGAATAAAAAAATTAAACTTATTTTATCCTTGAGATTTTGCTTATTTTTATATTTTCTGAACTTTTTTCATTCTTTGACTAAACTTTTGTATTTTTCCGAATAGTCCTGATGAAATGAACTAAAAAGCTAAAAGAGATTGATGAAAAGATGAAAAAAGTTAACTAAAGATAAAAATAAGCAATATTAAATTTAACATATTAGCTTATTTTTATCTTTTTTGAAATTTTTTATATTTAAAAAAAAATTTAGGGTAAATTACCCTGACCTCCGCTGAGGTTTCTGACAAAAACAAAAACTTCCCATGTGATTTTAAAAATATCGCTAACCTCCAATCAGATTTAATTTTAACATCAAATAGAGCCAACCGTTAAAATTTTTAACGAAAACCACCCTCACAACTCCAAAATCACCCCAAAAATCTCCCTAACCTAAAACCACCTCCACCCTCAAAACCACCCCCACACCTCAAAACCACTAACCGCCGACCACTAACCCCCACACCGCCGCCACCGCTTTGCCTCTCTCTGCTCTCTGCCCCCTTTCTCTCTCTCATCTCTGCCATCTCTCTCTCTCTCTCTCTCTCTCTCTCTCTCTCTCGGTGCGAGAGTCGACAGTCGGTGCTGGAGATGAGGAAGGCAGTCGGCGCTGGCGGCCCTTTTTTTCTGTGTGTTATATCCCTCCCTCTCATATATATATATATATATACACAACAGACCCCCACACCGCCGCCGACCGCTGACCCCCACACCGCCGTCGTCGCCATCGCCGACCCCACACTAAGAGAGAGAGAGACGACAGAGAGAGAGAGGGCGTAGAGCAGAGAGGGAGAGTAGAGAGAGGGACGACGGTGGCGGCGGTGTGGGGGTCGGCTGCAGCGAGGGAGGCGGTCGGTGGTTTTGAGGTGTGGGGTTGATTTTTGGGGTGTGGGGGTGGTTTTGGGGGTAGATGTGATTTTGTGGGTGGTTTTGGGGTGTGGGGTGATTTTGGGGTGTAGGGTACTTTTGAGGGGGATTTTGGGGTTGTGATGGTGGTTTTCGTTAAAAATTTTAACGGTTGGATCCATTTGATGTTAAAATTAAATCTGAGAGAAGGTTAATGATATTTTTGAAATCACATGGTAGATTTCTATTTTTATCAGAAATCTCATGGGAGGTCAATGTAATTTACCCAAAAATTTACTTTTCTGACTCGTCTCGATGAGAAAAGTCAAAAAATATAATAGTTTGACTAAATAAATAAAAAATTTCACTAACGACAAAAATAAACGAAACAAAATAAGTAAATAAATAATTATCTCAAACGGGGTTATAGAGTAGGGGTGTGTAAGTTTGGCTGGATTAAGGAAAAAGTTTTTAATTAACCTATCTTTGGTGAGTGAATCTTTTTTCAACCCACTGTCGTCAATCATTAAAATTAGCTAATTGAGTAATCTTTGTAGCAGTTTCAACACACGATCTAGACGGTTTTTTATTCAACCTCCATGGATTGAGATGGTTTGATTTTATCAAGTAATAGGTTGGTCCGAGGTCTTCAACATAATGAACTGATATAATTAGTTTGGTTATCATGTTAAGCGTTTTTTAAATCGATCAAACCTGAAACCCGAAATCCGAAAGTAGATATATAAATCTCATAAAACTTACTTGTGCCTATAGCTGTAGTTAAAAAATGTGTAAATTAAAAATAAAATGAGTGGAAGTTGAGCCGCTCAATTTGACATCTTATACGAAAAAAATTAAAGCTGCACATAGAATAAGACATAATATTATTAGTTTAGAATATTTTATTAAAAAAAATATTTAATTTAATTGAACTGCGATTCTAACCTTAACCAACCCGAGCTTACTAAAGTTGAGTTAGATTTGTTTTAAATCATGAATAATTTGATTTTGATTCAATATTTTAAAACCAATCTTGATCGGGTCAATTCTTAAATAAGTTCCAAATCAACCCAAATTGATCCGTGCGCACCTCTAGTTTTGATGGGCCATCCTTTGAAAATTAGTTTTTATAAAACAAATAACTCTGCTATAATTTTAAATATGAATTATAGATTCTGACCACCAAAAACACTAATAAAACTGTAAACAAAGACTTTCTATTTTTTAGTTACAAACAAAATATTAATAAAAAATAAACAAATACTTTGGTTTTCTTAGGTAACAGGTTCGATCTTCATTAAACTTAGTGGTTTGAGTTGTTTCCTAGTACTAATGCTTGTGAGTTCTGGTACATTAATAAATATGTTGTAGTATTTCAACATATAAAAATATAATAATGGCCTCGTTTGGCACACATTGTTTATTTGTTTATTTGTTTATTTTACTTATAAACTCACTGATTTGACAATTTTTGTTTATTTTTTGCTTATTTTTGTCTTTTCTGAACTTTTTTTATATTTTGATCAAAATTTTTTATTTTTCCAACTCGTCTCAACGAGAGAGTCTAAAAAATATAAAAATTTAACTAAATAATGAAATTTTTTTACTAAAAACGAAAAAGTCAACTTCGTCAAACTTGCTTATAAGCAAGTTAGTCATATAGGGCAAATATAATAATATAATATATTTTAAATCGATTGAGTGAATTGATAAAATATAAATTGCACTCAATTCATTCCTATTATTTTTTCAATTCAACCCACCCAATCCAACACACCCACTCTCACAGTTGGCCAGGACTGAGTTGGTAAAAATTAAATGAAAATCTCAAGCACATGATTTCTTTGCATTTTTTAAAAATATAAATAGATTGAGTATGCTCAAAATCGACCAGCCGTCCAATCTTTTTTAGAAATGAATATGATGAGATTGAGTGACTAAATTATCCAATTAATTTGACATTTTATGGTGATCTTCAAATCATATACACAAAACCCTAAAAAGGAAAAACAATGCAAATCGAAGTAAACCCAATGATATCCACATCTCCGACAACCTTTGTTTGGAATAATTTTTTTATATGTTTATTTTTTATTTTTTAATATTTTTTTAACATTAATTCGAACTAAAATAATTTTTAGATTTATGAGACATTAAGAAGAAAAAAATTGAGAAAAAACGAAAGTAGATACATAATTTGTTCTTGTTTCGTAAAATTTGTTGATAGATTACAAACAAAATCGTTCTCAATATACAATAAATTTTTTTAAAATGAAGAACTATAATCAACATATTTAAAAACTTTTCACGAATTTTTTGAGGAACAATTGTTATTTTAATTGAGACATATTTTTTTTGATGTGTTCTAAAATGTAAAACTTGTTTAATAATTATAGACACAAGAGTGGCTTTTCTAAATAACACATCTATTTTAGTTTGCCCATTTAAAAACAACTATCGATATAACACTTATTGGGTGTGTTTGGATCCTATATTGGATTGTATATGAAATGATATTGGCCCACATATCTACTTTTGTAAAGTGTATGAAATAATTTTATTATATTATGTTACATTAATGTGACTTATACGAGGGATGATAAGACAATGATGTGGAATACGACTCTATCGGTCTTATACAATAAATATTTTATAAATTTATATCAAATTAAAAATGGTATAAAAAAAAGATAGGATCAATATATTTTGTATCAAACAATGTATTGTATTGTATTGAATTGAATAGAATAAAATTTTTATTGGATTTACGCCAAACATGGATGGGATAAGATATATTTTTATTCTTCTCATATATAATGACATGACTGTTGGATTCCTTTTGGGGGTTCGATTGGTCGGGTTGTGGCTTTAGGGGTCTGGTTGTGGCTTTAGGAGTCGTGCCGTGGCGTTGGGTGTTCGTTTAGGTGTCGTGCTCGGGGATGACGAGTATGGTTAGATGCGGGTTGTCAGGGCACGGATGTGTGCGTGCTGGTTTTGTGCGGGACGTGTGGGTCCATGGTTCGGTTTACAAGTGGGTTTTGGTGAGAATCGCTCTGTGGGAGGTTCAGGTGTTGGCCTGCAGGTTTGATGTTGGTTCTCTCAGTGTGTGGACGGGTCCCGGTGTGTGGATGGGTCGTTTGGGTGATGTTTTGATAGGTGGCATCGTGTTGTATTATTATATATGGTTATGTGCATTTATAACTGTTTATTTGTGTATGAATTATGTAAGTAGATTACATGTTTTGGTATTGTTACGTGTACCGTGATTGCATGTTTTAAAACTCAGAAGTTTTATAGGTATGGTTATGTGGAGTATGGGAACGGATGCATGTGATACATGTTGCATGAGTTGCAGGTGTTGTGCGAGTCGCGTGTGTAACATGTGACGTGGTTTGTGTAACGTGGTGATAGTACGTGGTTTTATACATTTGAACCCTGGTTTAGTATGCATGTTTTGATGCGGTCTTATCCCGCGGTATACGGTTTTATCTCGTGGTTTAGGCATGTGTAGAGATGCCTGTTAATGCGTGGATGTGTATCTGTTTGCATATGTGGGGCGAATTTTGGTCCCTCGGTGAAAGTCCGTAAATATGTGTATATGAGGGGCGGATAATGGTCCTATGGTGAAAGTCCGTGAAGATATACGTTGGCTCTGGTCAACAAGGCCTTAGTGAGGGTAGATAATAGTCTTACGGTGAATGTCCGTGAAGATGTCTGTTGCCGGATTGCGTGCGTCGTGTGTGTTCCACGGGTTATGTGCGTTGCATAGACGAGGGTTGTGGCCCTTCGGTGGAAATCCGAGAAGTTACATGGATTGTATGAACTGCATTGTGGGACGGATAAAATCAATTTCAAATTATTTTTAAGAGTCGTGTGAATCACGATCTAAAAATTATTTTTTAACTGTTTTCAAGGCTCCTGTGAGTGAGTCAAAAGATGGTTTATATCTTTGTTTTTTCGTTTTCTTGTGAAAACTGTTTTAAAACTTGAAAGAGAGTCTAAAACTACATCTCGTTTTCCTAACATGTTTAGCTTATATTGCATGCATTGTCTAGTATTTGTTGAGTTTTGGCTCACGACGTGAGATTTGATTTTTTTCAGGTACCGGTCACGCAGGTTGATCTGGAGGTGTCGAAGAGACGGAAGAACTGTAGTCTTCCTTTTTGTTCTTTCTGTTACATGTATGTTGTAACATATTTTTTCGGTGTTGGAACCGTGTAAAATACGTCATTTGGCGATTATATACAATGCATGCATGATTTATTTTGAGAGTGTATTCTCGAGTTGGTTGTTTGTGGGTGTGTTTCACATGATCCGGAGTTTAGAGCATGACACTATGGACCCATCTAAAATATTAGTGACTAACTTATTTATTTATTTTCGTTTTAGTATTTTTTTTTAATTTTTTTGTCAAATTATTAGATTTTTTGGGCTCCTCTCATCAAAAACATACTAAAAAAATAAATTTTTTGAATCAAAATATTAAAACAAATTCTAAAAAGACAAAAAAAAAATCAAAATAAACTTTATGTTGCTTACTTTTGTTTGGAATGATTTTAATTTTATCTTTTGATCTTTTTTTTTTCGATTCATCTCATTTCATCTCGTTAAGATGATTTGAATTTTATTTTATACTAAAGATAAATAAAGTTTAAAAAAGATAAATATAAGCAAAAATATCACAAATTAGCTCGAACAAGGTCTATATCACTGATAGACTATCCACAATAAACAATGAAATAGTCTTTAATAAGCTGCGTGAAGCGTACAAAAACAATGTGCAAAGACATGTACTGCATTATTATGGATTAATCCACATATGAGCTAAGTTCACACCATTACTCTCCATACATTAAGTATGCATTCTAACCAAGTCTTTTTAATACATTTTTATATATAAATTTATAAAAAATAGTTTAAATAATTAATATGGGACAAAGATTAAAATCTTTATTATACAATTAATAAAAGAGTTCTTTTGCTTGCGTCGTGATCTCTATAAATTTGCTGGTGAAACAGAGTTGGGCACCGTAACTCTGAGCATCATCTCGAACGCCTTGTGAATGCATGACTTGAACTTATTTGGATCGATGTGTCCTTTCTCCATGCCCACCGCAATCCTCAGTTTCCCCATGTAACTCACCATTGTTATCGTAAGACTCTGCAACTCTCCCCAGAAACAGACAAGTTTTTCAGTAGGTAAATAAGTTACGTTAGCATAATAATATAGTGTGCACAACTAATACATATACGCCATAAATTCATAATTTTAAAAAATAATATTACATCAGATAAAAGTAGTTATAAGTTATAACATATCAGCATGATCTCATAATAAAAAAAAATTGTTACAGAGTGTGTGTATATATATATATAGATGAATACGCCATATCAGCATGTGAACATGATATACTCTACCCATAAAATAATTTCTCTCAAAACACCGTCTTAGAAAATCGGTTTTGGTAAAAAATATACAGAATTTTATTTGGAAATTTAAGTATTGACCCTGTTTGGGCTAAATTCTCTCTTTTTCTCTTTGCTTTTTTTTTTGAACTTTTAAATTTTTTTGAATTGTCTCAATGACAGAAAATGAAAAAATAAGAAAACTTAATCAAAATATTAAAAAACTTCCTTAAATATAAAATTAAGCAATATAAAATTCAACTTATTGGCTTATTTTTGCCTTTCTTTAACTTTTTAATAGTTTTAATTTTTTTTAACTCGTCTCGATTAGAGAATTCTAAAAAATATAATAATTTAACTAAATAATAAAAATTATTTAATAAAGATAAAAATAATCAAAATATATTAAGTAAATAAGCTACTATCCTAACAAGGGCATAGGCAAGATTCACGGGAAGAGTTCGGGATAGAATCACAACGATAATCTAAATCGTTCCTCCTGCAAACACCATGAACATACAAAAATTTAAATTGATTAGACATTGATAGTTTATAGAATCAAATCGTATATTTTTAATAAATTGGGCAATTTAAACTTAAACAATTCAATAACCCGATTCGAGCAAATTTTAGCATAGATAATTTTCTCAGCAGATTTACGAAATAAAATATTTGAATCACTATTATGGGCCCACTTTAAACTCACAAACCGAATTCTTGAGGAAAGTATATCCCCAGATTTCATTCGTTATATATAATTCTTATGTGTGCAGTAAATCAATAATTACAAAACGCGTGGTATTTTTATAATTTCATCTAATGAAAATAAACAAAGAAAGTAACTCTACAAACGAAAGTCTCAAAATCACTTCTCGTATTATATATAATCCCGTTTGGGCTATTTTTTTTAAATAGACTCTCTATTTTTTGGATTTTTTTTATTTTTAAATCATCTCAATAAAAAAATTAAGAAATTAAAAAAGATTCATCAAAAGATTAAAAAAATTACTAAAAACAAAAATAAAAAATATAAAATGTGGGGAGGTGTAAAGAACCAATGCTGTTAAACCTAATCAAACACCCCCCCAAGCAATGATGAGTTACGGGTGACATGACAAAACATGAGAGTAATGTGGGGAGGTGTAAAGAACCAATGCTGTTAAACCTAATCAAACACTCCCACCCGACCTCCCTCCCCCCCCCCACACAATGATGAGCTACGAGCGACATGACAAAACATGAGAGTCAATCCTCTCTTTCTATATAAGGACCCAAATACTCAAGGCAAAGGTATGGCCATTCTACCTATCTCTCTACATATTTTTTCTCTAAAAAACCTAACTGACCACCGATCAACGGTCGAGGGACTTGTTTTGTAAGTATCCCACCATGAAACACCCGAGGATTCGATCGTCTTCATTCTCGTCAGATTTTTCATCATCACTCAGAGAATAATAATATTCTAGGTTCCCTCATAAAATATCAGATTTCTTGATTTATTTTAGATTATCTTTGTCATTTTTTATTAAACTTTTTTACTTTTTGAGCTCGTTTTAATCAGAGCAATTTGAACATATAATAATTTAACCAGATAATAAAGAAACCGATTATCCGATCTGAATATGTCACTTGTTTGTCTTCCTTGTTGGTTTTCTATTTTCATTTTAGAGACTGCTTTCTTTTCATTAATAAAACTTATCACTTATTATGAACTCAAATTAAAAGGACAAAAAATTAAGTTTAGTAGTTTTTGCTATAAGAGGTATCATGTTCTTTCTTAGATTCCTGCTCTTAAAGTCGAGAAACTCAATGCTACTATTATTGAACAATTTGGAGCCGGATCTTCTTTTCGCAAAATTATTAAAAAAAAAACTAAAATTAAAATTAAGATTAAAAAAAGAGAGTAAATGAATGTATTGAGAGTCATACCTGTGGAACACCAACTACCATGAAATACATGCCTGCACAAGGATGATTAGTAAATGCCAGTTGTTCAAATGGGCCTATCATGTTTGAGATTGTCATGCTTGAGTTCTTTAGCGTCCTATGGATATATCTAGCTGTTGCCTGCATCACCATTCCCACCCCATTTAGGCCTCCTTCAATAATAATTGGAATAGAGTGATTCTACGCGCACATACGAGGATAAGTGATTTGTTCATATCACTACAAATTAATATTCGATCAATTATTTTTACATATATAAATAATAAACTTTAAATAAATACTACATATTATAAAAATATATTTGGAAGTGGCGCTGGCGAACCCCTTATTCTATTTCGACGTGTGTGCATAATTATAGTGTTTAACTGGAGTATGATGCAATATGAGATTAAAAATTAATCTAAATTTTGAATAAAAGGTGGGCATCCATGATTGAATTAATATTATCATTATTGGTGGGATGATACTATTAATTTACATTGTCTATTTTCTTGATTTTATGATGTATATTTTGACATTAACAAATTTTTGAGGAATTACTTTTATCGTTTATTAGCGAAGACCCAATTAAAATTAAAATAAATTTTTATCTGAATCAATTTAATAAATTTAATAATACTTAACATGTTTCCAACATGAGAAGAGAGAGTAAACTTTAAATCTTAATCATTTACTAATTTGATAAGACTAATAGGCTAGATAACTTTTTTTTTTTTTTTTTTTTTTTTTTTTAAGAAAAAAATATATAATCCCTTTTCGTATAATGGATGGTTTATTTGTTAGTTTATTTTTTTTTGTTCGTGAGCATTTTTTACTGTTTAATTAAGATATTACACTTTTTCAATTCCTCTAAGTGGACGAGCTTAAAAAAAAAGTAAAATAAAAAATATGATCATAATTTTTAAAAGGTTCCAGGACAAAACAAAAGTCAAAATAACCTTATTCAGATTTTATGTTACTTATTTTTATTTTGAATGTCTTTTTATATTTTAATAAAAAAATTTATATTTTGTTTTTTTTGACTTGAAACGGTCAACAAAAATAAATTAAAAAAGACAAAAAATTCTACAAAAAGACAAAAAAAAAAGAGCAAAAAGAATTAAAAATTGAGTCCAAACGGGGCATGGATACAAGGAGTGCACCTCGGGTCCTCTGTATTTCCTGAGGGCTTCAAGAAGCTTGGCAGTGATATAGACAGCCGCCGAGTTTATATTTCTGCCGATTATTTCCTGCGCTTTGAAGACGAAGCTGGTCGGGTTGGAATACTCGGCGCCGAGCAAGTCGGGAATCGCGACGTGCAGGAACCCAAATTGGTTCCCCCACTTGGTATCGGCGTTGGATTTGACGTTGGCCATCTCCTCCACCGTCTTGTAACCGCCGATATTCCTGGTGTTCAGCAACACCAGCGCCGTGGAATTCGATTTGCTGAAATGATCGCCGCTCGTTTCCTTCATGTACAGTCGGGTTCCCAAGAAGATTATCCCCGTAATTACATCGTTTATCGTCTAATCAACCAAAAAAAAAAAAAGAAGAAAAACTTATCAAAAAGGTAAAAGCTTATTAATGAGAAAACTAACTAATCAATTCATTAACTGTTTGAGATTGTTAAAATTAAGTAATTTAAAAATTATAATTTGAAATAAATTAAGTAATTTAAAGATTATAATTTAAAATAAAAATTCTGAGTATTTAATAAAGAATGTAACTTGTAAATGAAATATCAAAAAAAAATATTTATAAATTATAAAAAAAATTATAAGTATTTAAAAAAATTTATAACTTATAATTAAAATTAATAGTAAAAACTTAAAAGCTACTAACAATGAATTTGCCAAAAATATCCCAGTACTGTTTGTTTTTGATTGACAATTGAACTGTTCGGTAGTGTTTAAATTATAACTTTTAATTTATAATTCAATAAAAAAGTTAAAAATTTATACAAACACGTGTTTATAACATTTTTTACTTGTAACTTTTAACTCTAAATTAACATATACAAACTTTACTATTTTAAATTATAAGTTTATAATTTTAACAAATATTTTTAACTCAAAGTCTTAGTTAGTGGACACTCAAGAAATATTTATTGATGGATTATTCAAAAACTTAAATTTACTTATTTTATAAGATAATAAATTTTATATTACTTAATTATTAATCATTTATTATCAAGATACTACAAATTAAACCCACCAAAATATTTGAAGAGTTGCCCTTAGTCATGGTTACATGTTTTCAGTTATTATTATAAGTACATAATTTTAATTATAACAAATGCCCGGGTGTTTGTTAAGAATAACTTTTAGCTTATAGCCCAAATTGTTTTTATAAAAAAATTAAATGAATGTACTTATAATTTTATGTTATATATATATTTTAAAGGCCTGATTTGATATATTTACTTATTTACTTATTTTGTTTATTTTTTTAGTAAATTTTCTTTTCTCAATTTATTAAATTTTTATACTTGGTAGATTCTTGTTATCAACATGATCTGATAAGTAATTTTTTTTCGTAAAAATATTAAAGAAGTTTGGAAAAGACTAAGTAAGCTACAATAAGTGAATAAATAAGACATTTTTATTTATTTTTGTTTTTAATAAAAATTTTTTTTTTATATTTTTGTCATTTTTCTTAATTTTTGATTTCTCTAGTCAAAGACAATCTAAAAATGTAAAAGAATTTAATTTAAAAATAATATAAATTAAAAAAGATGAAAATAAGCAAAATTATCTCAAGATAAGGCTTAGCCATTCTTCTTTTTGTTCAAGTAGATTGATATAATTTGTAAATATCATGCAAGAGAATTACATGTAAATGTACTATTAATTATATGAATAAGTGCAACACCACTTATGCTCCCCCCCATCTCATTAACTAGGTCTCTCTATTAATTTGGAATGTAAATATTTTAACACTCTTAGTTTAAATGTTCAAAATTTTCTTTTATCTTTGATAAAATATGTATTTTAATATATATGCAAATTACCTGTTTTGAAAATATATTTAATTTTATATATTTATTTTTAATTTACATATAGCTTTTGTGTTATTTTTAGTTTAAATTAAGTGTATGCTTAATGAAAATATTTTAAATATTTACTTTAATAATTAAAAATATTATTTATCATTTAAATTAATCTTACAATTAAATTATATTCTAAGTATTTTTAAAAACAAATAATTACTAGTACACAGACAAATAAGCTCATCAATCATAATCTAGTAATTTTTTGTGTCATTGGTTATGCGGTGTTTCTGTCTCATAAAAAATATTTCGCATAAAATAATATGAGTCTAATTAAATAACTAAAAGACAAGAAGAACTTCGGGCATGTATTATATATTTTTATTTATTAAAAATACAACATAAATAATCTATATTTCTGACACCATCTACTGATTTTCCTCGTTTGCCAGTGATTCAACTCACCTAATTCGCAAGGACTTAGTCCATGGTGACCAATAATAATAGATGAGAGTCAAAGCACACAATAAATACGATGATATTTTTTATCATCATTAATAAAAGGAAATAAATGTGGTAACGGTCCATTTGAAATGTTTTTAAACCGACATTTTAAGATCTTATTTTCTCCTAGTTATAACAAGATTTTAATTTCAAGAGAGAGGTAATTATCACGCAAAAAATTTAGGTATATATATTTATTCTTTACATTAGTGTAATGAGCATTAATGAACAAAAAGATTGTCAATGGCAAACGAAAATTGAAATATCATTTAAGCTTATAGAACAGGTTTATTTGAGATGCCTATTTATATGGTATAATTAAAAAAAATATAATTTTAAATAAATAAAAAAATAAACAAATAATTTTAACTATGTCAAATAAATAGACATATCAATTAGTTGTGTTCGGAAGGCCTAAATAGCATTTTTCCAAATGAAAAAGATAAGTAGATTTATATCACATTAGAGCCTCGTTTAATAATTCGACTTAAATTTAAGGTTTTTAAAAAAAAAAAAAACTTAAAAGCCTGTTTGTTTGAGTATATTAGAGAGGATATAGGTTTTTGATAAGATATAGAGATGGCAAAAAAATATGTATGGCCAATGTTTTTTTTTTAATCCTTCTAACTTTTGTTTATTCCATGTTTGTTTGGGCATTAACCTTTTGGATTTGAAATATCATGGGATATTATATCATTTAAAAGAATAGAATCTGTATTACCATCTCCCTCATAATATTACATATTTCCACTATGCATCAATCCATAATTCAAAGGTTAAGAATAATTTGTTTTCTTTTATTCACCACTATGTCCTATTAAAAATAAAATTTTATCCATTTTCTATTATATATTATGATCTACAAAAAATACTACATACTTATAAATGTGTCAACAATTTTATTTTGAATTCAAAATAAAATGTTCAAATTTAATTGTGTGTTGTATGAACCATATTGTAAATAAATTTGAGCCACTAACTTTGAATTTTGAGCAAATTTTTGGATATATTTTCTGAATTTGTAGTATTATTAAATATTTTATATCTCATAATTTTATTTTATTTTTTTATTTCTATACTTTTCATTTTATATTCAGGTAAATAAATATGTAATTTTTAGTGACTTAAAAGATTAAAAATTTATTTGTCTTAAAGTGCCATCAAGCACTAAGCAACAAAAAAAATAATTATGACTTAAGATGACTTTAAGCTAAACGAAAGTTAAGAGTTTTTTCTTTATATTATTTTATATTTGGTAACTATCTTGTTCGATAGTTTTGGACAATAAGGTTTTAAAAATATGTTTTTTTTTACAATTTTCACATTTCTCTTTTGTACAAAAATATATTTTTTTATCTTTTAACATGTGAATTTATAAAATTATTTTTAATTTATTTAAAAGTATAATGCATTCAAGGATAATATTGTAATTTTACATACAAAATAACAAAAAATAGAGTGAATTTATACAAAAAGGAAAGTGAGAATCATTTTTTTTAAAAATATATAAAAATATTTTAGTTAATAGAAAAAGATTAAATAACTAAAACTAAAAGATTAAAAAATATTTAAATAAAAAGTCAATAAAATAATAATAACTTGCATGGTCAAATAATCAATCTTTTCAAAAAATAATTTGCAGCTTGAATCTATAAAAGATACAACAATGCTATGTAATTGAAAATAAAATTTTAAAAAATATTTAAAATATAATTTGAATGATTAAAATATAATTTTAATCATTCAAATTATATTTTGAATACTTTTTTGAATTTTATTTCTGACTACATTGAAAGATAATAAATGAACTTTAAAAAGAGGGAAACCAAACGAGACGTAGACTGGCCCTACTAGAAACCAAGTATCAAGATTCTTACCACTCGAAGATTGGATTTGATTTGCTTGATGTGATCCAGCGAGAACGTCGTCGTCGTCACGGCAACCGGCCGGAACTCCACTCCGGCATCGCCGGATCGAATCGCCGTCCGATCATCTTCCACAAACCCGCTCTTCAGAACGCTCCACACGAAATCCGACGCCGTATTAACCAACCCGGCGAAAATCCTCGGCACGCTCCTGAAAACGCCTTCGTCTTCTCCGGCGCCGTCGGATCTCGATTTCGTCCGGAGCGCCGGGAACGTGATCGGAAGCGAAGGATCGTCGGCTCTCTGCATGCAAGAGAGGAGCGCTCCCATTAACGAGAAGCCGTCGCCGAGCGCGTGGTGAAGCTTGAAGATGACGTGGCCGGCGGCGTTCCTCGTCGGATACTTGACGATGTGGATCTCCCACAGCGGCCGGCTCTGTGGGAGCTGATCGGCTGCGATCTTCGAGAGGTAATCGTCGATTTGATCGTCGTATAAGAAGTCCGGCGATTTCGCCGGCGGGAAAACGGGGACGGTGACGTGGTCTTTGAGGTTCACTTCCACCTTCTTCCATTGTTTTGCCCCGTCCTTGTCTCTGACCTGTGAGGAAGATAGTCAATGTTTGTTAGTTGTTATCAGTACCCATTTTGCCTCAGAAATTAATAAAATCAATTTAATGCAAACAAACAAACAAACACTTATTAAAACTGCCCATCTAACTCCCATTGCCCGCTGGGTAATTCACACATGCATTAATAATATTTATATAACTTAAAAAATAAGAATTATTTATTTTTATGAATATCAATATATGTTCTTTGTATAAATATTAATATAGGCCCGTATGGCTAACTTGCTTATAAGCAAGTTTGATTACGTTGACGAAATTAATTTTTTCGTTTTTAATAAATTTTTTTATTATTTAATTAAATTTTTATATTTTTTTAGACGTTTTTCGTTGAGATGAGTTAAAAAAATAAAAAATTTTAATTAAAATATAAAAAAATTTTAAAAAAAATAAAAATAAACAAAAAATAAGCAAAAATATCAAATTAAAGAATTTATAAGTAAAATAAATAAATAAATAAATAAATAAAGTATGCCAAATGAACCATAATTTTTATCTATTATTTGAAGTCTTATCATGTTAGTGTAAGATGTTCATCAAGAGAAGCTAAGAGGCTTATTTGTACAAACTCTAATACTACATACATGGAAAATTAAGCAGACCAATCACAAAAAATACAATTCAGCTATTCATTATACTTAAAATTCACAATATTTTTGGCCCTTGGAGATAATTTCTTATTTGCATATTTTACTTTACTTATTTTTTTGTTTGTCTTCTTTCATCGAAACAAATTAGAGAAGTAAACAAATTTAAATTAAAATATAAAAAAATTTAAAAAAAATAAATTAAAATAAATTAATAAATCAAATTACAAGATATTATTGAGATAACATATCGAGTATAGATGAATCTAAAGAGGGGCGGATAACATATTATTGCTCTTTTTATCTATGCTCTTTTCGATTCCGTCTATTATCAAAATATTATTTCAAAAGTAAGAAAAAATAGAGAGAAAATACTGTCTATGCTCGAGATATTATCCCTACAGAGACTCATTCTCCCATTTTGAATCCATTTATGATCGAAATATTAGAGAGAGAAAAGATAGAAAAAAAAGAGAAGAAAAAGGAGAGAGATCGATCGATCGATCGATTGAGAGCGAATACCATGAGGGAGGAGAAGCGAGGGTTGATGGGGAGGAAGACGTCCCGGAGAAGGGTGAAGGCAGGGAAATCATCAATGGGAACTTGGGATTCCAAAACGCACAGAATTGAGATTGAGAGCGCGGAGCTGTTGAAGTATTGGCCAGTGGGACTCACAGGCTCTTCTGCCATGTCCATTCCCATTCCCATTCCCACTCCCATTTCTTCTTGCCTCAACTCCTCCATTCCTAATTTCTTGGTTTTTTGCTCACGTTTCAGCTCCCTATTACTATTTACTTAGCTTAGCAACCTAGCTAGCTTGCTTCATAAATACAACCAATAAGGCAATAAATACACACACCATATGCACCAAGTGGGGCAAAGTTTTGGACAAAGGGAATTAATAAGGCTCCCGGATATATATATATTTTTATCTAATTTGTTCATTATTTAGAGCATTCAATATCCGTAGCAATATAAATAAATTATATTTATTTAATTTACAAATAAATGAAAAATAAATATAATTATAAAAAAAATAATTAAATAAATCGCTAAAAGATATTGAAAGAACATTTCTTTTTGTATGATTAACGAACTCAACAACCTCTGAATAATGAGCAAAAACTATAAAAAATATATATATATATATTTAAGAAGTGCTTTTGAGGCATAGCAGCTTTAGCAGGCATCCAGTATTCTAAATTTTTTATGCCATTGTGTTTTGGTGCGTGGGGGTATGTGTTTGATTGAGCTTCTCGGAAATAATTTAATTTTAAAAATTATTTTGTATATTTGTGCAAAACAAACTATTTTCTGATTTCTCTAGTTGTAAGGAATTAAAAAGATAAGTTTTTTATTAGTGTTGAAAAAAATTTAATAAAAAAGAAAATAAGCTATACTATTTTGACCTCATACCAAGGTTTTAGTTTTTTTTTTGCTTAAAGTTATAAAAAGTGAATTGTCAAATTATATTTTTATCAACATGGTGATTGCAATTCACTTTTTAACTGAACGATTTTTCTTTTTAAAACTTATTTAGGACTCATTTGAATAATTATATTTTTATTTTATTTATTTTTATTTTTAGTGAGTTTTTTTTATTGTTTAGTTAAAAATTTTCGATTTCACTCATCGATACGAAGTGAAAATATTAAAAAAGATTGATTAAAATGTAAACAAATTTAAGAAAAGAAAAAAGCCAAAAAAAGCTAAAATAAGTCAATTTTTATATTTTGTCAATAGTGAATATTTTTCATCTTTCAATAAAAAAAACTTTTTTTTTTTTGATTCATCTCAACAAGAAAAAACTCAAAAAAGTTTAAAAAAAAAAAGTAAAA
>JAOTRH010034411.1:0-20743 GCA_034768845.1 Heliamphora exappendiculata
TCCTGTGGGGATGCCCACAGTATCTATTGTAGGCTCTCATTTGCTTAATAAATACGTGGGTATGTCTCACAATGAGATACATTTTTCCGTATTCTTTCTCTTTTCTAACAAGGCATGCCCTGCTTTATATTTGTAAAGAACATTCTCATTCCCGAACAAACAAGTAAATTGTTAGAGATGATTTTTTTCTCTCCAAAATATACAAATGGTCAAGGGACAATTTTGTCCATTTGGTATTTAATCCCTGCTTTTACCTCTTTATTGTTTCCTGATTAATTAGTGTATGCTAATACATAGCAATTTACATTTGAACATCCATATCTTGAAATGCACATATTCCAAACACCATACATCATTCTAAAGTTACACTATGATAACACCAAAAAGACAAATACTCATGGAAAAGTCATCCCTGGAAATTCTGATGGCCTTCTATGTTTCGCAGAAAATGAAAAACAACAAAGAGAATAATGCAATCACACAGAAGAAACGATTTACGTGATTAACCCAAAACTAAAACTACGTCCACGGAGTTACGACAATTTTCACTACAATAGGAGGTAATACAATACAAAGATTAAAAAACCCTAACAAAAGCAGCAAATATAAAGGCCCACAAAACTAGCCAAAAAAAATTTCTCTTCGACTCGAGCCCAATGGCTGCCATAGCCTTCGCTCCATGGACTGAACCTGACAAAAAACCCATTTAAACTCGTGATACCTCTAGAACGAATAGAGTCATGGGTTGAACCTGCAATTACATATAGAAAACACGATTTACGTGATTCACCCAAAACTAGAGCTACATCTACGGAGTTACGACAATTTTCACTATAATAGGAGGTAATACAATACAAAGATTAAAAAACTTAACAGAAGCAACAAATATAAAGGTCCACAAAACTGGCCAAAAAAATTTCCTCTCCGACTCGAGCCTAATGGCGGCCCTAGCCTCCGCTCCATGAACTGAACCTAACAAAAAACTCATTTCAACTCGTGATGCCTCTAGATCGGGTATGGGCATGCGCTGAACACCCCCCCCCCCAAAAAAAAAAAAAAAACTAGGCTCCACATTGTTGGATAACTTAATATACATTGTTGAGCCCATTTTCTAATAACTTAAATTTTGGGGACAATTGGTAACTTTCTAAGCAAACAAAGTAAAGACTACTATTATTGTATAGTAAACCAAAATGTATAAATAACAATAATGGTAATAGACTAATTAGAAAACTAAATCACAATAATAGGAAAATATCTCCAAATATATTCTCACCCCCTCCCCTCAAACTCACGATGCGAGCCCAGTGAGCAGAGATAATTGTCAAGCAGGAACCGAAAACGAGTCGAAGTGTGAGTATTGGTGAAAAAATAGGCAAGCTGCAATGACGAGGAGACAAATTGGAGATCAATAGTACCAAGCTGAAGATGCTGACAAACAATGTGACAATCAATCTCGATATGCTTCATACGTTCATGAAAGTAGAGTTATGAGCTATCTGGATCACACTCTTATTATCACGGTAGAGAAAAGTAGGAGAAGAGAGAGAGGCACCCAAATCAGAGAGGAGCCAATGAAGCCAAACAATCTCGACGGTAGCATGAGCCATGGCACGATATTCAGCTTCGGCAGTAGAACGAGTAATGACAGATTGTTTTTTACTTTTCCTAGAAATGAAGGAGTCACCAAGAAATACACAAAATCCAGTAGTAGACTTGCGATCAGAGGCATCACCAGCCCAATCAGTATCAGCATAAGCCCGAAGAGTCAATGGTGAAGACAAAAAGAAGAGGCTCTGAGAAATAGTGCCACGAACATAACGCCGAATGTGAAGCAGAGCTGCCCAATGAGTGGAGCGCGGAGCAAAGACAAATTGACTTACCACATGTACGGCATACGCAATGTCAGGACGAGTCATAGTAAAGTAGTCCAGACACCCAACCAGCTCACGATAGATAGTGAGATCCTCAAGAGGAACGCCATCAGAAGGAGAGAACTTAGCATGCAATTCAATAGGAGTATCCACGACTTTATCATCAGTGAGACGAGCATGGTGGACAACCTCAGTTGCATATTTTGATTGAGAGAGATGATAACCCGTGGAGGAAGAAGCAACCTTTATACCAAGAAAGTATCACAAAGAACCCAAATCTTTCATTTCAAATGCACGGAACAAATGCTGTTTCACTTCAGAGATAGCAGTAGAATCAGAACCAGTGATGATCATATCATCCACGTATAATAACAAAATAACCAACCCAGTAGAAGTGTGGTGGAGAAACAATGTAGAATCATGAGAACTAGGAGTGAAACCAATCTGAGTAACCGTAGACTAGAAACGCTCGTACCAAGCACGAGGAGACTGTTTCAAACCATAAAGAGCATGCTAAAGACGGCAAACAGTACCAGGAAGATGAGGGAGACCTGGAGGAGGACGCATATAAACTTTTTCATGGAGATGCCATTGAGAAATACATTCTTAACATCCAATTGAAAAAGAGGCCATTGACGAATGGCAGCAACAGAGATCAAAGTACAAACTGCATTCATCTTAGTCACAGGTGCAAAAGTTTCTTCATAATCAATGCCATACTCCTGAGAAAATCCCTCAGCAACTAACCTGGCCTAATAGCGCTCCAGTGAACCATCAGAATGAGTTTTAATTTTGTAAACCCACTTACATCTAATAAAGTTTTTATCGGCAGGCACTGGAACCAAATCCCAAGTACGAGTCTTCTGAAGAGCAGTTAATTCTTCGTGCATAGCATTGATCCGGTTTGAATCAGTACAGGTTTTCTTATAGGACTGATGCTCAAAGTAAGTATGAATAGCAGATAAAAAGACACGATAAGAAGGTGAAAAGCAAGTATTAGAAAAACCAAGTCTTACCGGCGAAGTACGAGCACGCAAAGGATAATGCCGTTCAAGGGGATCGGGATCCACAGAGATAAGTGGAACTGTATCAGAATTAGTAGATATGTGTTGAGAGGGGGGAGGCAGCCGACGAGAATAGACTAATGGGAGAGACGAAACAGCGGAACGACGAGACTGAGAACGAAGGTCATAAACATTAAGAGTACGAGTTTACTCATCGGATGGCACATCATTCGAAATAGGATCAATAACAATGAGATTTTCTTAGGGAAGATGGGCATATTTGAATGGTAGAGTAAAATATGAGAGACGCTCAAGAAATACAACATGACAAGAGACGTAAAGACGTTTAGATACAGGATCATAACACCGATATGCTTTTTGGTGAATACCATAACCCAAGAAGACATAAAGAGTGGAACAAGCACTAAGTTTATTTCGCTCTCTTTTGGGAAGAAGAACAACAAACACAACCAAAAACACGTAACAAAGAGTAATTGGGAGGGTAACCCATCAATTTTTCATAAGGAGAAATGCCACAAAGAAGAGGTGTAGGCATGCGATTAAGAAGATACACTGCAATAAGAACTACTTCTCCCCAGAAAGTGGCAAGAACAGATGATGAAAGAAGGGAGCAAACTGTGCCAAAAGTGTGCTGATGTTTTCTTTCAGCTTTACCATTTTTGTGCAGGAGTATCGGAACACGAAGATTGATGAATAGTGCCAGATGCAACTAAGAAGTCGGTGAATTCGGTAAGAAAATATTCACCGCCTAAGTCAGAACGGAGGGTTTTGATGGTTGTAGAAATTTGGGTGTGAACCATGGAATGAAATGTGCGATAAATACGAAAGAAATGGAATTTGTGAGACATCAAATACACCCAACAAAACCGACTATAATTATCAATGAAGAAGACATAATACACTAACACGCCTTTTGTTGCAATGGGAGAAGGACTCCACACATAAGTATGAACAATGGAGAAAGGAGATGTAGAGAGTGAAGTACTATTAGGAAAGGGTAGAGCTGACATTTTTGCAAGTTTACAACTACTGCATTCAGAAATGT
This sequence comes from Heliamphora exappendiculata, assembly GCA_034768845.1. Classification (NCBI taxonomy): domain Eukaryota; kingdom Viridiplantae; phylum Streptophyta; class Magnoliopsida; order Ericales; family Sarraceniaceae; genus Heliamphora; species Heliamphora exappendiculata. Next base: position 3,945 of record JAOTRH010034411.1, read on the forward strand.
CACTGGCAAACACTTTACTCAAGTAACCAGACTGAACTAACTGTTTTAGGTAGTCACTAGACAGATAACCTAACCGAGAATGCCAAACGTAAAAAGGAAAAAAATACTGATATAAAGAAAACGAAGATAAAGCCGCAGAGGAGGAACCTAAAGGGAGATACAAACTTTCCAACACATATAAATCACTAATCCTACGCCCAGTCCCAACCTATTTCTGGGATGTCCGATCCTGAACAACACAACCAGAGGAAGAAAACACAACATCAAAACCAGAGTCAGAAAGCTGACTAATAGATAATAAACTAATAGCCAATTGGGGAACATAAAAGACATTAGGTATGGATAATGAAGTGGATGAAGAAAGAATAACAGAACCAACAGGAATAACTTGTATAGAAGCACTATTGGCAGTAGAAATGAAAATTGGAGAAATGGGGGAAGTACAATTACTAAGACTAGACAAATCAGGTGTTATATGATGAGAAGAACCAAAATCAAATATCCAAATAGTGGGAGAAATACCAGTGAGATAGGAACTATACAAACCTGAAGAGAACGTAAGCATAGCATATGTATGAGATTAGAGCCCAAAGGGTACCGCATGGTCCGTGGTATGAAACTGCTCAAACAGATAACGCACTAAGGAGATTTGGAGCACCACTAAAAGGCGAGAAAACCCAAATCACATTCCAATAGTCGTATCTCAATTCTCAAGTCAAAAGAAAAACTCATGCCCATTGTGAAGAACTTCCATGCAATCTAGTACTATAGCTTGCAATTTGATTGCTCAACAAGGTAAAGAACACAAATACTAAAGTCGCACAACGATGAACCAATGTCCAAAATAACAAGAACCAAAAGGACGAAATTGGCGAGGACGAGAAAGCGCTGCAAATATCCGGCGAGGTTGCCGGCGTTAGTGAAGGGTTGCTGTAAGGCAAAGAGAGTCTTGGCTGAAGTTTTGTAGAGCTTGGGGCTTCTGACGATGCCCAAACATGACCAATACTGTTACAGAAGGAGCCAAACAGTGCCCAAACAATGATAAACAAGTCCAAAGGAGAACAAAGAGCCAGGCAATGCCCCAACAATGCCAAACAAGACCAATACTGCTACGGGTGACGTTGCTGGAGATCGGCGAGGTTGCCGAAGATCGCTGATGACTGCAGAGACTGGTTTTAGACAACGAAGACTGGTTTTAGACTGCGAACTAATTCGTTGGAGAGGGTCACATGGGCCTTGTCAAATGTCGGCGTGGGTTGCCGAACCTAGAGGAAGGGTCGGCGAGGGTCGCCGGACCTGGAGGAGGGGTCAATGATGGCAGCTAAGGGTTTGCATTGCGAACTAGGGTTTAGACTACGAACTAATTCTTCGGAGAGGGTTAGGGGCCTTGTCAGATGTCGGCGAAGGTTGCTGGACCTAGAGGAAGGGTCGGCAAGGGTCGCCAGACCTGGAGGAAGGGTCGACGATTGCGATTTGTGTTTGCAATCTATGTCAGCTAGGGGTTTGCTTATGTGTTTGCGATATGGGCCTACTATGGTGGCTATGGCTTGCAAGAATGAGAGAGTGATATACGAATGCAATGGCCGGCAACAAAGGTTTGCTATGCCAGCGGCAACTAGGGTTTGCTAGGGTTCGCGAAGGAAGATGACGACGGCGCAGGAGGAAGATGACTGCGGCGGATTAGAGTTAGGGTGTGGAACCCTGCTCTGATACCATATAAGCAAACAAAGTAAAAATTACTATTACTGCATAGTGAACCAAAAGGCATAATTTACAATGAAGAAATATATCAAATATATAGGCTATAGAAATCCTAATAATGGTAATAGACCAACTAGGAAACTAAATCACAATAATGGAAAAATATCTCCAAATCTCACAGACTTAACATGGTATCAAAGCCAAAATATGAAGAAAAAAAACCCTAGCTCCAACCGCCGTCGTCCCCCTTCGACGCTACCGTCATAGTTATTCTTCAAAACCCTCACTATCGTCCTCAACGACCATACCTCGTCGCCATCAACGCCAGCGACAATCTGTTTCGTCGTCGCTTCCATACACCTTGTAACGGCCATACCTTGTCAACATCACCTACGACGCCGGCTACTCTCTGGATCGCCATCGCTGTCAACTTCCTAACAGCTCTGGTTTAAACCTAGCTCTATGCGCGACATCACTGGTTTGAAGACTTGGTCTTCTTTTTGGTTCTCCGGCTTGATTTAGTGTCGTCTCGCACACCATCTTCGATACGTGATCTGCTAATGTGGTAAACCCTTATTTTGTTGTCTCCATACTTGTTTGGGGATACTGTTTTTGTTCCGGTAGCATTATTCTTGTTATTGGTTTTAAGGGCTAACATTTTTGTTCTAATGGCATTGTTCTTGTTCTTGATTTTAGGGGCAACCGTTTTGTTCCGGTAGCGTTGTTCTTGGTTTTGCCGCTTCGTACCTATTTGGGGTTACCATTTTTTGTTCCGATAACATTGTTCTTGTTCTTGGTTTTGAAGGCTACCGTTCTTGTTCTGGTAGCGTTTTTCTTGTTCTTGGTTTTTAGGGGCTACCGTTTTTGTTCTGGTAGCATTATTCTTGTTCTGGTAATATTGTTCTTGTTCTTGTTCTTGTTTTGGGGAGCTACCGTTGTTCTTCCGATAGAGTTGTTCTTGTTTTTTTTGTCGCTTCTTCGACTATCTATTCTTTTGACTACTTTGCATATGTTTATTAGATAATACGACTAACTCTAGTGATAAGGCTATCTCTGGGACATTCCTTTCGGATTTTTCGACTCATCGTGTTACTAATGTATTGCTGAATAAAAAAGAATAGCTGCCTGGAGCTGATCTATTCGTCTTGTTAGTCTAGACAACCAAGAGGGGGTAAATTGAGTCTAAAAAGAATAATAACTATTTTAAAAAACTTTTCGAAAACCTTTTAATATCTCAAACAAATATAGCAAATATAATAAGAAATAAAGTAATGAGAATATTAAAGAAGTAAGAGAGAGAGAGAAATAGAAACCGACACCAAGATTTATAGTGGTTCGGCTTCTTCCAAGCATACGTCCACTCCTCAAGACTCCCCATGAGAATATCTACTATGTTAGAATGTTTCACCAGCGCATTCAAAGCCTTACAACAGCCTCCAGATGATCTTACGAAAATAACCCATGTTTTTTTCTAATCACTCTTGAGCTCTTCTTTGAAGAGTATCATTCACTCATTTAAAGGATCAAGAGTGGCTCACCCTTAAATACAATAGATGAATTATTCAATGAGATTCTCACTCACTCTCTTTACAAATGATTAGCAATAAATAAGAAGTAAAGAGATGAGAGAACAAGAGCTGGAGTTAATGAGCAATAAATGAAAGCTTGAAGATTTAATCTTTGATCCAAGCAATAGAACAGTAGATTTGAAGCTCCAGTACTTTAAATGTCTGATAAGTAACTCCTTATATAGCCTCTTGAGAATCCATGACCGTTTGAGGTAGGTAGAAGCATCAAATGCAAAAATCCAACCGTTGAAGCCGGCGCCAAATTTGAAATTCCGTCGCAGGTGTCAACTCAAATCTATTTTGTGTCGACACAAATCTTCTAGGGCTTAGTTCTTTAAGTTAATGGGTTGACTCATTTCTTCGTTGGCGTTGACACTAATTTCTGCATCATTCTCACACACACAACGGTGTCGACTCAAAATCATTTCGTGTCGACTCATTTAATACTTCAACTTTTCAAGAGAACCTTTTTGTGTCAATTTATATCCTCGCTGGTGTCGACACAAAATTCTGCAGGAACACTCAGTTGTTTTATGTCGACTCAAGTCTTTTTGTGTAAACTCATCTTGGAGTACCTGAAAACATTTTAGGCAAACGTGTTAAGGTGTCGACTCATTTGCTCAAAGGTATTGACATGCTTGAGAGTTTCAAGTATTCTTTGCTTTAAGGTGTCGATTCAAATATCAATTTGGGTCGATACAAAATATTCTTCTTCAAGAATACTGAAGTGTCAACTTACTTGAGAAAAGAGTCAGCTCAATATGGCTCAAGGTGTCAACTCATTTGTCATTTTATGTCAACACTGCCTTCTTGAAAATAATAAACAATATCTTTTTAAATCAATTTTACTTAGAAAATGATTTACAAAAATTATCAAAATCTAATTAAAAAAGCCCTTGGGCTAATAATCTCTCATTTTTTAATGATTACAATATTTTCTAGAAAACATTTAAAAAGATTTTGAACAAGAATTCTCCCATTGTCTCTATGCCTTAAGCAAGATAAGAAAACACAAAGACTAGGCATACAAGAGTAATGGAATCCATATATTCAAAATGAGTTGCAATATAATTTAGAAGCATTCTGAATTCATTAATGTATGTGCATCAAATCAAATAGGCTTAACACATAACAAGTTTAATATAGCGAAGGGATTAATACATATGTGCAAAAAACTAAACAGATTTCAATCTTAATCCAATCCCAATCTCCATAAAACATTTAACACATGAAATTACAACTGTTGATATGAAATAAGAAACAAGCATTCATAAGAATCAACAATTTTATACAGTTTCAAAAGTCAATATTCATTCATCTATCAACTAAAAACAGTTAAGAAATTGCCCAATCATTCACAACCACATTCATAAGCATTGAACAATATGTGCAAAAGTCAATAGTCATTTACTCATAAATATTATAAACAAAGAAATGTATATTTGTTAACTAAACCACTCACATCCACATACAAAATATATATATATATATATGTGTGTGTGTGTGTGTGTGTGTGTGTGTTTTAGGATTATATCTTCTTCTTCAACAAAACACAGTAAAAACTTCATACAAAACATTTCAAATACTTTAAACTTCTTTCTTTCTTTTCCTCTTTACTTCAACCTTTACCTTCTCCCCTTTTGTAATCATCAAAAACATCAGGGCTCATCCATGAATTTCTTCAAAGCTTTCTTCTCTTCTTGTTTCTGCTTCCAGGCATAAGCCCTTTCCTTAGAAGATGCGGCTCGTTCAGCTTTGGATTCTTATTCTGCCATAGCTGTGAAGGTGGCTGCTAAAGCCAAGTCCGCCTCGCATTTCAACCGTACTTTTTCAGCCTTCGTTTCCTTAGGCTTGATTTGTTTGGCCCAGGCGTCTTGAATCCATGGTTTTGTATAATTCTCAGCCTTCAGTATTCTGCTGTACTGCAATGACGACGCCTTCATCGTATTCCTTCCTGACTTGCTGAAGGATTGCATTGTTGCAATTTATAATGGAAACAATGCTGTCATCCATGGTTTTGTATAATGCTCTCCTAGCATCAGTAGCATTCTAAACGTCCCTTCTCAGACCACAGTTGGTTTTATCAAGATGTTTCATTCTGTCGAAGAGGGAGGAGATGGTGCTATGAAGATCAAAAAGCTTTTGGTCGACTTTGGCTTGGAAGTTTTTCAAGGAGAAAGATAAATCCTTGACTATGGAGACAAGCTCAAGAGATCAACAGAAGGAGGGTCAGCAAATGGAGCATATGTAGAATCAAAATGAGAAGGAGGAGGGACATGAGAGAGACCAGAAGAGAGTCGAGCAATGTCAGCCCAAATGGATGGAGGAATAAGAGATCCAGAATCAACAGGAATTGGGGAAATGCCACGAGAAGGAGGATTTCCGGTGAAAAAGGGGGTACCACGACGAGTAATCCATTCACCATCCACTTTGAAAATTTGCATGTGCTTGAAAGTGGATTTCTTATAAAGGTCATGTTTAGAAAAAGGAACAACCTTTTCCTCAGAAAGATCAATACCGAAATATCGAAAAACTTTGGTTAGAAACATGGCATAGGGGCGAGAAGAGCTCGACTCTCCATGGAATTGAAGCATGTAAGAAATGAACAGAAAACCAAGGTCTAATTTTTTCTTTTCAGTGATGCACCACATGACAAAGATGTGCATGTAAGTGACATCACCAAACTTTCCTAACAGGGGCAAGAAGATGTGATTGGCCATGTGGTGTAAAATACGCATTTCAGAATTTAGAGAATTGGCCTCAAAGGGTTTTGAGAGATCAACTTCCTCAACCTCAAATATTTGTTTCACGGCATCGTGAAAAGAGAAGCCTTCGATTTCCACAGTTCTCTTGTTCGCTTTACACATGACAAATATGTCACCGTCTGGAACACCAAGAATTTCATTAAAAACACTCGAGGTCAATTTTATCTCAGTACCATTTACCCAAGTAGTGATGGTGTTACTAGGGATAGAGGAGATATGAAAATGTGCATAAAAGAGTTTCACAAGGGTTGGATAATGGGGGTTACGAACTTGAAGGAGTCTTTCCTAACCAAGATCAGAAAACCAAGTGGAGAAATTCATCTCAATGGAATTAAAATATTGGAAATCAATGGAGCAGCAAGGAATTACCTTTCGGTTCATGAAAGTTTTGAAATACAAATTCTTGAACTTGTTGGACTGGAAAGTCAGAGCCTCAGCCATTCCTATCGCCGATGAATCAGTCATCGTTGCTGTCGATTCCTTCATCTTCCTCTTCTTCGTGGCCCTAGGGTTTGATGGCCCTTCGCCGGAGGTTCGCTTACTCCCGTTTTTCAAGGTTTTCGGTGCCATTGGTGAGAGGATGAAGATCGATGGAGAAGAGGAGGAGGGGTTGACTCGGTTTTTCAAAGAGAGGGAGGATTAAAAGACGCGGGAGAGGAACGGTTTTTTGTAGAGAGAGAAACGATGCGTCGCGTCGATTGTAGGATCGGTGCCTTTATATATAGGCAAAAAAATTTGTGTCAACACAAATTTTATTTGAGTCGACACTTTTCTTCGCAAAAAAAGGGGTGTCCAAGGACAGAAATTGTGTCGACACTTTTTCCATGGTGTCGACACTCTCGGTCAATTGAGTCAACACTTTTTGATAATTATGTTGACCCAAATTTACCGAGAGTTGGAGGTCGAATATGAGTCGACACTATATAGGTTGAGTCGACACTTTTTGCCAACAGTGTCAATACCATATATATTGAGTTAACTCGTTTACACGTGTCGACCCTTTTCAACAATGACACTTTTCACACATCAATTTAAAGCATGAAAAGCATTTGAAATATATTGAACAGGCATGGTTAGTATGACATAAAATAATCAATTTGGAGCACATAGCATACCAAGTTCTCTTCTGATATAACATAATCTTTCTTCATTTAAAGGTTTGGTGAATATATCAGCAAATTGGTAGTCTGTGCCTACAAATTCAAGTTCAATATTACCCTTTCGTACATGATCTCTAATGAAATGATGTCTAATCTCGATATGCTTTGTTCTAGAGTATTGTATAAGGTTCTTGGATATGTTAATAACACTAGTGTTATCACAATTAATGGGCATATGATCTAAACAAAAACCATAGTCTTCTAGTTATTATTTCATCTAAAGAACTTATGCACAACAGCTACCAGCTACAATGTACTTAGCCTCAGCTGTAGATAAGACTACTGAGTTTTGTTTCTTACTGAACCAAGATATTAATAAGTGTCCTAGGAATTGACATGTTCCACTAGTACTCTTCCTATCAACTTTATAACCGGCAAAGTCTGCATTAGAATAACCAAATAACTCAATGGCTATTCCTCTAGGATAGAATAATTCTAAGTTTTGTATGCCTAATAGGTATTTAAAGATGCGTTCAACGGCAGTCACATGCGATTCTTTATGATTAGCTTGAAATATAACACACATGCATACACTAAACATGATGTCAGGTCTACTAGCAATTAAATAGCGTAAAAATTCAATTATACTTCTATATCGCTTTTTCTCTACTGCTTTACCGTTTTCATCCTTGTCAAGCTTTGTTGTAGGGCACATTGGGGTTCCCATAAGTTTTGCTTTTTACATATCAAACATCTTCAACAAATCTCATGTACTTGGATTGATTGATGTAAATTCCATCATGTGTTTGTTTGATTTGAAGTCCAAGGAAGTAATTGTGCTCACCCATCATGCTCATCTCAAATTCTCCCTGCGTGTACTTAACAAAGTCCTTGCAAAGAGATTCATTAGTTGAGCGAAAGATAATATCATCTATATATATATTTGGACAACAAGTATATCTTCTCCTTGAGACTTGATAAAAAGAGTTGTATCAATTTTTTCTCTTGAAAACTTATTTTCAATTAAGAATTTGCTAAGTCTTTTATACGAAGCACTTGGTGCTTACTTCAAACCATAGAGAGTTTTGGTAAGTTTGTAAATATGATTTGAAAAATTAGAATTTTCAAAGTCAAAAGATTGTTTTACAAAAACTTTCCCTCAGATAAAACCATTTAAAAATACACTTTTGACATCCATTTGATAGAATTTGAAGTTTTTAAAATATGCAAAAGCAAGCAACATCCTAATGGCTTCAAGCCTAACCACGTGTGCGAAAGTCTCATCAAAATCGATACCTTTTTCTTGATTGTAACATTGGGCTACCAATCGAGTGTTGTTCGTAAGGACTACTCCATTCTCATCCATTTTATTTTTAAAAACCCATTTTGTACCAATGATGGAGTATTCCTTAGGTCTTGGGACTATAGTCCAAACTTTGTTTCTTTCAAATTGGTTTAGCTCTTCTTGCATACCAAAATCTAAAACTCATCGTTTTCAGCTTTCTCAAAATGTTTTGGTTCAGTCTGGGAAAGGAATGCTAAATTACCACAAGCATTATGTAGAGATGATTAAGTTTGATACCTTGAGATAAGTCACCAATGATCAAGTCTTTTGGATGACCATGAGCATACCTCCATTCTTTAGGCAAATTTGAATTTTCTTGATTTGAAGGTCCCGCAGCCTGTTGGACTTCATCTTGTTGAGTATTGGAAGCTTTCTCATGATTTGGTTCTTCTTGATCTTTGATGAAGATGTTTTCAATACTCTTTTCGATGTCAACCAAATTATCTTCACAAAATTCCTTTGAAGAACCAAGGTTAGTTTCATCAAATACAACATGTATAGATTCTTCAACAACTAGGGTCCTTTTGTTGAAAACTCTATAGGCTTTACTAGATAAGAAATATCCTAAGAAAATACCTTTATTAGATTTTGCATCGAACTTACCAAAAAGTTCTTCGTTGTTATTTAAAACAAAACACTTGTACCCAAAGGTATGAAAATAATTGATGTTAGGTTTTCTTCCATTCCATAGCTCATATGAGATTTTCTTGATAGAAGCTCGAATCATGGCTCTGTTCACGATAAAACAAGCTGTGTTTACAGTCTCGGCCCAAAAATATCTTGATAGATTGTTCTCACAAAGCATGGTTTTAACCATTTCTTTCAAAGTCCTATTCTTTTTCTCAACAACTCCATTTTGTTGAGGGGTTCTAGGAGCAAAGAAGTTGTGGTCTATACCACTTTCGTCACAAAACTTTTCAATATTTTTATTTTCAAATTCTCTATCATGATCACTTATGATACTTGTAATTTGAAAACCTTTTTCATTTTAAATTCTCCGATACAGTTTTGTAAATAAGGCAAAGGCTTCATCCTTATGAGCTAAAAAAAGCACCCAAGTGTATCTAGAAAAATCATCAACAACAATAAAAGTATATCTCTTGTCTCCAAGGCTAAGAGTCCTTGTTGGACCAAGAGAGTCCTTGTTGGACCAAGCAAGTCCACGTGCAATAGTTGTAAAGGCTTAGAAGTAGAAATCATATTTTTGAATTGAAAAGAACTTCTAACTTGTTTGCCTTGTTGACATGCATCACAAACTTTGTCTTTTTCAAATTTGATTTGAGGTAAACCAATCACCAATTCCTTTTTCAAAAGTTTTAAAATCAAGTTTATGTGTGCATATCCAAGTTTTCTATGTCACAACCAACTATCATCACTCAAGGCAGCTAAGCACTTGGTGTCATTTTTGGAAAGGTCATTTAGATTGAAAGTGTAAACATTTTCATGCCTATGACCTTTAAAAATAACTTTATTATCAATTAAGTCTTCAATAACACATTTAACATAATCAAAGATAACCTTGTGGCTTTTGTCACAAACTTGACTTATTCTAAGAAGATTATATTTCAAACCATCAACAAGCAAAACATTTTCAATAGAAGGGAAATGAATTTTACCAATACAACCAATTCCTATGGTTTTGCCCTAACTATTGTCACCAAATGTCACAAATCTGCCATCTTTAGGCTTGAAGAATGCAAACATTAACTTGTCACATGTCATGTGTCTTGAGCAGGCACTATCAAAATACAACATCCCCTCCTTGAATGAGGACTCGAAACATACCTGCAAAGAGAATCAAAATTTGAATTTTGGTACCCAAATTTTCTCAAGTCCTTTGGTGTTAGTTTCATGTGGGTGTGTTCCCTTTAAAACCCAAACCCTCTTAACAGGTAAATTAAAAGATTTTCTATGTGGACAATGTGTCCATACTCATAACAATGACAGTAAGTTGCATTGGAGTGATTTGAAGATGCTTTAACAAAGATGCTGCTCAAAAACTTTTGTTACTTCTTTGGTTGGTATCCAATCCCAGCTTTGTCAAAAACTCATTTCTGCATTCCAAGGAATCGACGGCAACGGCGACTGATTCATTGGCGATAGGAATGGTCGAGGCTCTGACTTTCCAGTCCAACAAGTTCAAGAACTTGTACTTCAAAACTTTCATGAATCGAAAGGTAATCCCTGGCCGCTCCATTGATTTCCAATATTTTAATTCCATTTAGATGAATTTCTCCACTTGGTTTTCTGATCTTGGTTGAGAAAGACTCCTTCAAGTTCGTGACCCCTTGTGAAACTCTTTTATGCACATTTTCACATCTCCTCTATCCCTAGTAACGTCATCACCACTTGGGTAAATGGTATTGAGATAAAATTGACCTCGAGTGTTTTTAATGAAATTCTTGGTGAAAGGGTGACATATTTGTCACGTGCAAAGCAAACAAGAGAATCGTCGAAATCGAAGGCTTCTCTTTTCATGATGCCGTGAAACAAATACTTGAGGTTGAGGAAGTTGATCCCTCGAAACCCTTGGAGGCCAATTGTCTAAAGCCTGAAATGCGTATTCTGCACAACATGGTCAATCACATCTTCTTGCCCCAGTTAGGAAAGTTTGGTGATGTCACTTACATACACATCTTTGTCATGTAGTGCATCATTGAAAAGACAAAACTGGATCTTGGTTTTCTGTTCATTTCTGACATGCTTCAATCCCATGGAAAGTCGAGCTCTTCTCTCCCCCATGCCATGTTTCTAACCAAAGTTTTTCGACACTTCGATATTGATCTTTCTGAGGAAAAGGTTGGTCCTTTTTTTAAACATGACCTTTATGGGAAATCCACTCTTAAGCACATGCAAATTTCCAAAGTGGATGGTGTATAGACTACCCGTCGTGGTACCCCCTCTGCCACCAGAAATCCTCCTCCTCATGACATTTCCCCTATTCCTATTGATTTTGGATCTCCTATTCTTCCATCCACCTGGGCTGACATTCCTGGACCCTATTCTGGTCCCTCTCATGTCCTTCCTCCTTCTTTTGATTCTACATCTGCTCCATCTGCTGGCCCTCCTTCTGTTGATATCTCTGAGCTTATCTCCATAGTCAAGGATTTATCTTTCTCCTTGACAAACTTCCAAGCCAAGGTCGACTAAGACCTCTTTGATCTTCATAGCACCATCTCCTCCCTCTCCGACAGAATCAAACATCTTGATAAAACCAACCGTGGTTTGAGAAGGAATGCTGAGAATGCTACTAATGCTGGGAGAGCATTATGCAAAACCATAGATGACATCATTGTTTCCATTGTAAACTGCAACAATGCAATTTTTCAGCGGGCCAGGAAAGAATACGACGAAGGTGTCATCATTGTAATACAACAGAATACTAGGAAGGTCGACGAGTATCTAAAATGGATTCAAGACGCTTGGGCCAAACAGTTCAAGCCTAAGGAAACGAAGGCTGAAAAAGAAGCACGGTTGAAACGCGAGGCGGATTTGGCTTTGTGAACAACTTTCGCAGCCATGGCAGGACAAGAATCCAAAGCTGAACGAGCCGCATCCTCTAAGGAAAAGGCTTATGCCCAGAAGCATAAACAAGAAGAGAAGAAAGCTTTCAAGAAATTTATGGATGAGCGCTGATGTTTTTGATGATTACAAAATGGGAGAAGGTAAAGGTTGAAGTAAAGAGGAGAAGAAAGAAAGAAGTTTAAAGTTTTTGAAATGTTTTGTATGAAATTATTACTGTGTTTAGTTGAAGGAGAAGATGTAATCCTAAAACATATTTTTTTTTTTATGTATGTGGATGTGAATGGTTTAGCTAACAAACATACATTTCTTTGTTTATAATATTTATGAGTGAATGACTATTGACTTTTGCACATATTGTTCAATGCTTATGAATGTAGTTGTGAATGATTGGGCAATCTCTTAACTGTTTTTAGTTGATAGATGAATGAATATTGACTTTTGAAATTGTATGAAATTGTTGATTCTTATAAATGCATGTTCCTTATTCCATATCAACAGTTGTAATTTCATGTGTTAAATGTTTTATGGAGATTGGGATTGGATTAAGATGGAAATCTGTTTGGTTTTTTGCACATATGTATTAATCCCTTCGCTATATTAAACGTGTTATGTGTTAAGCCTATTTGATTTGATGCACATATATTAATAAATTCAGAATGCTTCTGAATTATATTGCAAATCATTTTGAATATATAGATTCCATTACTCTTGTATGCCTAGTCTTTGTGTTGCTTATCTTGCTTAAGGCATAGAGACAATGGGAGAACTCTTATTCAAAAAAAATTTAAATGTTTTCTAAAAAATGTTGTAATCATCAAAAAAGGAAAAATTGTTAGCCCAAGAATTTTTTTAATTAGATTTTAATGATTTTTGTAAATCATTTTCTAAGTAAAATTGATTTTAAAATATGTTTATTAATTTCAAAAAGGTAATGTTGACACAAAATGAAAAATGAGTTGATACCTTTAACCATATTGAGCTAACTCTTTTCTCAAGTAAGTTAACACTTCAGTATTCTTGAAGAAGAATATTTTGTGTCGACCCAAATTAATATTTGAGTCGACACCTTAAGGGCAAGGAATGCTTGAAACCTTCAAGTGTGTCAATACTTTTGAGCAAATGAGTCGCTACCTTAACATGTTTGTCTAAAATGCTTTCAGGTACTCCAAGATAAGTCAACACAAAAAGACTTTTGAGTCGACACAAAACAATTGAGTGTTCCTGCAGAATTTTGAGTCGACACCAAATAATTTTGAGTCGACACCAAAGAACTGAGACTTCCTGCAGAATTTTGAGTCGACACCAAAGCCAAGTTAAGTCGATACAAAACAACTGAATGTTCTTGCAGAATTTTTAGTCGACACCAACGAGGATGTGATTCTTAATTCCTTATGTAAACTTACACCGTCAATATTAATAAACAGCTATCCCTCTTTGTAGGTAAGTCAAAATTATTAAATTCTGCTATTCTTTTGTTAAGTCACCAAGTTTAAGGAGTAAGAAAATTGGTTCAACAATATATATCAAGCTAACTAACACTCCTCATCACGTGCAACCCTATCCCGCACGTGTAGAGGCGAACAAATTGAATAGGTGCACCAACACACATGGTGCACAATAACAAATATAATAGGAAAACACATCACAAGACTTGAACTCAAGATCTCATGGAACTAGAACTCTGATATCAAAAAGAATAACATAATTCAATAATTTTGGCTTACCTATAAAGAGGAATACCCATCTATTTATATTGAAGGAATAAACTTACTAGAGGAATTAAGAATCTACAATATAGGAAAGAAACAAAATCAAAGATTACATCATATATTAAGAAATTTTAATTTTCTAAAAGACATTATTTCCAATACACATGCCTAACATTCTAAACCACCGATCCATAAGGATAGTGGGCACACCTCCACTACATATCTCCTCAACCCGTCAATCACTTCCCCACCAATGCACTATTTCTTTATTTAAAAGGGCTTCTCAACCGAAAGTCCATAAGTAACATTTTATACAATAATAGGTCCATCAAAAAATACTTTGACTCTTAAAGTCCATTGTGCAAAATTGGACCAAAATACCCTTATTACTCTAAATACTCATCCTTTCACAACAATACATTATCCCTCCACCTCCATCTCCACCTCCACCTCTGGCAACTACCGGTGAACTCTGGCAACATCTAGTGAGTTCCGGCAGCTATCTTCGGCGATCAAATCATTTTTTTAGCACTAAAAAATTTGAATTTATATAATTTTAAAATATGTAATATTAACTCCGACCATGGTTAAAATTAGGAATTTCAATGGCAAATGCCAATGTGAAATATACATTGTTGCTTAGCACAAATGAACCGATAAAATGAAGAAGACTGAATAAGAAGAACCAATTACATGGACATGGAAAATTGAATTCGAAACAGAGAGAGAACGTCAATGGGGGAAAGGTTGTGTCGATGTCCTTGACGAGAAAGTTGCGTTCGTCGGGAGAGAACTCGTCCCATAAAATGTAAAAAAAATTTAAAAAACTAAATCGATAAATAAAATCAAACTAGCTATGAAAAATAAAAATTTACAAGGTTAAAACATATAAATTTATCTGTTTGATATGTTTGCTATGCAGACAGATAAATTTATTCGTTTATGTAAAACAGACAAATTTATCTGTTTTGTATAGTAATTGGCATTCAACACCTGATTTTTATACAATACAATAGCAAACAGATAAATTTATCTGTTTGTATAGCAATTGATATGCAACGCCTAATTTTTATTGTAATACAATAGCAAACAGATAATTTATCTATTTGCTATACAAAACAGATAAATTTTTTTGTTTTATGTAACAATTGACATGCAACGCTTTATTTTTATGAAAACAAATAAATTTATCTGTTTTATATAAATTTATCTGTTTATATACTAAATATATATATGTATGTATGTATGTATATATGTATATATATATAATTAACCTTTCAACACCAAGAGTGAATGATTCGAAGCCAAACGCGCTGCAAAATTCTGCAATTTAGTCATGAAAAAGACCAGAATTGATCGGTGAAGAAAATAGAGAATGGGATAGGTTATTTCATTCATTGAATCATGGCGACGTAGCGTGAGAAGAGAGATTCAAGCCCAAATCCTGTACATTGGCAAGGGTCAGAGTCACTTATCAGAGCTATCATTCTCCATCATCTCTCTGAAACGCATGAACACCACCAAATCAAATGCTACTCATTGTTGAGTGAACGATGTGTAATAAGAGAAAAATGCTACTCATCGTCGTCTTCTCCCATGGGGTCTTTTTCGGGACCGTTGTTGGACACGCTCGGGGTTCTTTTTCTTTGGGAGTATGATTTTTAAGAATTGTGATTTTGTCCATACAAATGTTAAGTAATAAATTAGAGCATCTTATGCTTTAAATCTTTTAAAACAATAAACTTAAGAAGGTTAAAAAAATTTAAGTGGACTAAATGCAAGACAAAGGTTAAGAATTGGACTTATGACTAATTACCCGTAATTAAAAATCGCGTGCTACCCTCCTCCCTCTTCATGCTAGTAGTAGAATAAATCAACTAGCAATACACCAAATAAATTTTAAACTTATTTTTAACTGTCCCTCATAGAAGTGTCTTTAGTTCTCAAGATGATTTACAACCAGCCAAGGAGTAAAATTAAAGGATAAAAGAAAAGAGTGAAGTCAAACTGGACAAGGTACCCTATATAAGAACTCTTCTGACCCACCAGTCCACATTTTCACTCAAAAGAATTCCTAAAGCTCCTAAAACAGATAGACAAAAGAAACCCTCAAGCAACATGGAAACTATCAAACACTATCTGAAGAATGGAGAACAGGTAATGTTTATCTAGATCAGCTAAAAAAGTTGAGCAAGGATCAAAAAATGAACCTGTAAGAGTTCATGATGCTCTTGAAGAATCTTTGCAGCACCAAGAAGCATTGCAACATGACCATCGTGCCCACAAGCGTGCATCTTTCCAGGAATTTTACTCTTGTGATCCCATTCCACCATTTCCTGAAAAATAAAAACACATCACCGTGAATATAATTCGCATAAAATATCTTCATCCTCCTTTCCTCCCCCAGTCTGTGTGGATTGAGTGATTTGGAAAGAAAAGAAGATAAATGATTGTATTATCATGTCAATCACTTGTTTGGATAGTTAAAGAGGACAGTTATGAGAAGAAATGGAAATATTTTGTTCTCTGAAAACACTAGTTTTGAATTCTCAAGATTTGGATAGAAAAGAAACCACTTAAATAACTATATTTTACAATGTCAAAGTCGAACCTCTAAAAATATAAATAAATAAGTAAAATGACATTGGTATGAGTATAGTTTGGTAAAATTATCAACACATGTTCTTTTCTTTTCTGTCATGAACAGAGGCAGAGGGGGAGGATGGGACCTTGATGTGGTGGTCACTCATCCCCCCCCCCCCCAAAAATTATATTAGTTATTGCATTCATTATGCCATAATTATAATTAAAAAAATATTTTAATCATTCAATGCAATCAGTCACTCATTCAATGCCCCACCCCCATTATACTAGTTATTGTATTCATTATGCCATATTTATAGCAAAAAAGACATTTTAATCATTCAATGCATGTTAGTTTAATATCAAATTAATGAAGTATGAAACCCATAGTCTAATTCAAATAAAAAATCAACCTTTGGTTAGTATTGTTGGGAGAATTTCCAACGCCGACATAAAATTCATGCTCGGGGATCCAGAAAATACATCTTTATTAAGCTTTCAAC
>JAOTRH010034422.1:0-20743 GCA_034768845.1 Heliamphora exappendiculata
GCCACACTACACACTTTTTAAATCTTTCCTTGCATAAAACCAATAATTCTGCACACTTTGTGTACAATTTATTATAGTACTATATATATTATAATATAAAAAAAACACTTCACTGAACGAAATCATCTCACCCTTTATTAACCGTTATAGGATTTTGTAATTGTTTCAATTAACATGTTTTTAAAAATCTTGCACTCTCTATTCAATGTTTCTCCATTTAAAATTAGATCAATTAGTTTAGAGTCCTATTTTGGCTACTTATTTTTAAGATAAATTCTATGTAATAAACTGTTATCTCATGAGATTTTTTAATATTTTTTTGGACTTTTATATCCTCAAAATGTTCTCCATAAAAATATTAATAACATTTATTGCTCAATACATTTTATGGGAACGCTATATCCCTTAGTAAAGATTATTTATGGAGGTTTTTTCACTATTTTTAATTTAAATGGGAGGATATCTCATGATTATGTTTTTACTTCAATATATTATGGTAATACAGCCCGAAAATCATAAATTTTATATGGAAGCTTATTCAATTTGAATTTCAGCCGCCTGATTATGTTCGAATATTCAGTTTATGGTAATACAGGCTTCTAAAGAAATGGAATCATATTGTATTTTGAATATTCAGTTTATGATAATACAGGTTTCTAAAGAAATTGAATCATATTGTATTACAAGCTCAGCCGAAACCATTTTTATTACACAGATTTCAATATTTGTTATTTTTTTTAAAGCTTTAGAGTGGAACCACTTCAAAAAATAGCAATTTTTGCTTATTTGAAAATTAATGTATTGTATAAATTAATTCTTTTGTAGTTCATATATTTTTTTAGGTTTTTCATAGATGATTGGTGTGAACTTGTTGCATGATAATAATGATTTTTTATTTCGTAAAAAGTTAAAAGTGTAACCATCAGAAGCTTTTATTTTTTGTGCTCATACTTTATATTTATATATGAATGAAAAAGTTTGTTGCAGAAATTGATAACGTTGTTATAGAAAATGAGAATACTGCATTTATGTACGAAATACTTGGATAATGAAATGAGAACAATATACAGGAGAACTATAAAATGAGAATAGGTTATTGAATTAAAATTTTCCTGTCTGACAATGAGGATATTTGGTTGATAAAATCAGATTTGATGTTATTATACTACACGAAAATGAGAATATGTTAATATAATAAGATAATTGTGCTACACAAAATGAGAATATATTAATATGCTATGATGACTGTGTTACACGAAGTAGGAATTTTTTTTACAGAAAATAAGAATATGATAATTTCCGTCATGAGAATTTTATTACATAAATGAGCAAATGAGGATATGATAATTTTATTACAGAAAATAATAACGCTGTTATTCATGACGAATTATATTTGATAATGAGATTTGATGTTATGTGAATTGATAACTATGCTGCAAGAAATAAAAATATTTAGATATCATATTGACGAATGTAACTATTCATTAAAAAATTTAGATAAATCACTATGTATATTCTATTACCAAAATGAAATATATACACAACTTATATATATATCCACATATATTTATTTATTTACTATAATTATATATGCAACTAAAATATTTAATGCATATAAACTACCATAATTACATATTTTAAATTCGTTTTTTATAAAAAATATACGTTACTAATTTGTATTGCGACCACAATAGGAAAAGTTCTACTCATTTAAGAGACATTTTAGGTACAATATATGAAATATGATCTAATGAAATAGTAATTTAGAGTTTAGTCCTTATCTATAAAAAAAAGTAGCTAAAAAGGACCTTATACCAAATCATCCTTTAAAATTTATAAACCCCAAATCAGCTTTGTGTAACCGCTTCAGTCTTTTTTTTTCTCTCCAAAATCTACCCCTCCACTCCTTTCTTGTTATTCAACAATATTTCTGCAATAATTTGATGATTATACATGCATAATGTTTGCCACGAACACTAGTATATATATATATATATATATATCATGTTTCTTTCTAGTATAGATGTGCATGTTTCTGTTATGGTGTAATTGAACTCTAAAATTTAGCGTGTCTTTGGCTCAGATTTTTTATTTTTTAGGTTTTTTGATTTTTGGATTTTAAAAAAAAATAGATGTGAAAAGATGTGAAAAACTAATTGATTACAGTGGAAGACCAAATAACTGAGTTTTTTTAAAAGGCTCTTAAACAAAAAAACCTTCAAAAAAAAAAAAAAAATATAGGCCAAACAGAAACTTGTCATTTCTGGACAACCCATATATATATATAAAGCATGTGTTCGTGGTTTTCTGCATTGGAGCCAAAAAGAATTTCCAACCAACACTTGAACGTATAATAATACATCATGAAATTGAAATATATAGTGATTTACGCTCTATGCTCACCCTATTTGTTGTCATCAGCAAGGGAAATAAGGATGATGGCTCTTAAAACCAGCAACCATTACAGAAACATGTAACATATATTCCTATTAGTTTAGTAATTCTATAATCTATGGTGGTCCTAGGCTTGTCACCTTTTCCCATCCGACTAAACATAGATTATTTAATTAAATTGTTCTCTTATGACTTTTACTTTTAAAGCCATAGATTTCTAATGGGTTCATGCGGTCCTAAATTATGGATGAGACTTTCTTTCAACTCGGGTAATAAGAAATTGCTTATTGGTTTTTTAAAAATTAATCAAAGTGTGCATAAGTTGATCAGAATATATCAAAATATTAATAAAAAAAAAACCTCTCTAGCTACGTACTTCTATACATAATAGGGGTAAAAAAGGTGTTTGTTAAAAATTATAATTTTAACTTTTAGTTTACAACTAAGTAAAAAGTTAGAGATTGCAAAAAAATTTTCGGATAATATTAATCATTTGCTTACCAAAAAAAAAAAGTTGAAAAAATCTAAACAGATATGTTTGTAGTTTTTTTTTATAACTTTTAATTCTAACTCAACAAACTTATACAATATTGTTGTTTGAAACTATGATTTGACCAGTGTTACAATTTTCTCCCATATTCATTAAATATGTGATACACTTCATGTTTATATAAGTTACTTAATTTTCCTCTTCTAAGTCAATTTTAAAGGCGAGTTCTACCCAAGAACAAAACGCTAAGGTGACCAACTTATTTGGTGGCATACATTAGTGACTCAAGGTTTTGTAACAAACAGCTACACTAAGGCCCTGTTTAGGATCCAAAAAAAGTTTACTTTTCTGGGAAAAAAAGTTTTTAATACATACTGTTTGGCATTTAAAAAAAACTAATTAACTTTATTTTATTTCATTTTCAAAAGAAGTATTTATATCTCAAACAATCTAATTTTTTTAAATAAAATGATTTTAATACCCTCAATACAAAAAGCCACTATATTTTCAAAAATAAAACAAAAAAACGTGTTATTATCTCAAATATTACAATTAAAAAAAACATATTAAATACTTCAAAAAAAAAAAGCAAAAAAAAAAAACAAACAAAAAGTAACTCTAAAAAAATTGTTCAAAACAATTTAACTTCTTTTTTCCTTTTTTATATAAAATCTTACTCTCTTAAAAGACTTCTTAAACCTCACAAATAGGGGCGCATCTGTTTGGTTTGGCTTTTAAAAAAAAAAATTGTTTAGCTTTAAAATTCTTAAAAACCCTACTTGTTTGATTTCTACTGTAATTAATTAAATTTTTTCATATCTTTCTGTATCAACTTTTTTATGAAAAAAACCAAAAAACTAAAATAACTTTAAAAAAATAAAAAAAAGCTAGCCCAAACACATAATCTGCTTACCATTTCAAGTGTGTATAAAAGGCTAGTTTATGGCCGACCCGCCCTTGCCATTGTAGTTCAGGCAATAAAACACATTAAAGCACTTCAGAGAAACCAATATGGAAAATCTTCATCTTCCCCAATCGGCCGTTAGTAAAAATCCAAGAAGACGAAGCTCTGGACACCCCCCCACTGGATACAATGCAGAGAGAGAGAGAGAGAGAGAGAGAGCAACATAAAAATCTTAAATTTATTAGAGAATGAACATTAGAAAATAGAATAGGAAAAATAGTGAAAAAAAGTATTCTTTTATCTTTGTTACGACAAAGTACTCTTTCTATAATAATAGCCACCAGATATTTTTTTTTGTTTCCTTATAATCTCCACTATTGTTGCTAGAAATTTTCATTTTATTATGTTAGTTTCCTTTTAATCCCAACATGGTTTGATGTAACAATGAGATATTTGACATTATTTTTACTTTTTGCGTATTTAGTATTAATACTAATTCAATTGGATTGTAGTTTTTTATAATCTATAATATGTACCCCTTAATCATGTTCAATAATTGATTTTCTAGTCTTAAAAACACATAAAAATATATGTCAGTTCATATTTCTAACTATTTTTTTTATGTTTTCGATTTTCTCTCCATTTCCATCGTGTTTCTAAAAAGTAACCAAAACGATCCACCAAATAAAATTCTGATCTTTGATTACATTAACGTTTATACTCGACATATTGCACATTATTTGGAATGCAAGTAATAACTTGATTGCCTTAGTTACTTGGAGAAAGTTTTTGCTTCCTAGTTATGTTAAGTCTAGACTGATGATCAAAATACTTGAATTCAAAAGGTGTGGAATAAAGTGTCATTTTTCATCTTTTTGAACATCAGTGTCTCCACGGTTTAAGAAAAATTCACCTTTTTTAATTTTAGAGATTGAAGAACGGTGTGTGATTGTAGTCTTTTCTTTCTTTTTTGTTTCTTTGATTGGTGGACTTCTTATTCCCTCCTTATTGTACTTTTCTCTCTCTTTTTTATATATAAAAAAGAAGACAATATTAGTTCACTTTGGAAATGTTAATTGTAAGGCTCTACCAATGTTTTGACTAGTGTTTTGGAACTCTTTTTTATTCAAATACACTCCCTTTTTTATTCTTATTAGGTAAAGTTACACAAATTTTTTTATATTTTATAATTATTTATTTTCTTATGATCAAATATAAGGGCATTTGTGTAACTTCATCTAATAAGGGCAAAATGGTGTGTATTTGTGATACCAAAAGGCCAGATAAATTGTAAACAAATAAAAAAAATCCAAATAAAAGAAAAAAATAAAAGAAAGGTTACACACTCAAAGGATAAGAAAAACCCTTAATATCAATATCAAGACTAAACGTATTTACGCAATATCGTAGTCTGAATAATTCTATAACATAATAGGCCTATGGCTTATTTATAAGAATCTAGTAAAACTCTTATTAAAACTACCAAAAATAAAATATTAAATTTTAAGAAAATCCTAATTACCATTACTAAAAATATAAGATCTCAATAAAAAATTAAAAAAAAAGATGCTGCTAAAATTACTAGATTAATAAATTTTAAAATATTTTTATCTTATGCTTTCTCGTTTACCATTATTTCTCATCGGCCAAGAAAAACTCTCTTTCAGAGAGTTATAGAAATAAAAATATTTCATGAAAAATATGGAGCTTTTGTTGGCAAAGTACTTTCTCAACCATGATAACATGTGACTAGAGAAGAAGTACTCCCTCTACCATATAGTACCAAGAAGCTCAATGAAATAATTGATTCGAGAGAAACACACGAGCTAAAATTGGGAATATAGTCATGTCTCCGTAAACACCATCAAACAAAGCAAGAAGCTTTGAAGTGTCCTGATCAAGTATCCCATCCTCCATATGAAACATTGCACCAATATTTAAATTCAAAGAAAAATGAGTAAAATGTACATGTGGTCCATATTTAAAAATGGCTAAAATATGCTCAAAAAATGTCAACGTAAAATATTTGATTGGGCTTGATAGATGAGCCACCAAAGTGACAGCAATGTCTTAATGTTGAAAATAATTGAGAATGTCATCTAAGGTGATGTTAATATCAAGCAAAGTAATATCAGGCATATGAATAGGCAAAGTAATACAATCAATGGATTGAGTAAGAGAATGATCAATACTAAAATCAATTGACCCTTGATTAACAAGCTCAAGTTGTGCATCAAATGCCGGAACAAGTGGTGAGGGAATGGGCTTAGAATGCAAAGCTTCTTCATCCTCTAGATAATCATATACCCAAACGCTAAAGCGTCCTCATAGTCATCTTTTAAGTCGATGTAAGAAAATAATATCTTATATCGTAAAGCCAAAAAGATGATAATTAGCACCATCACATAGGTCCCTCCTTGTGTACGACAAATTGAATAGGTTTTCTAACTTGATAAAATAATAAGAGACACTAGAATGCTGTTGTATGAGTTTGTAGCAAAATATTTGTTGCTATAGATTGGTATCATTAATTTTTCAAGGGCATTCGTGTTACTCCGAAAGATGTTCGTGTGAGCTTAAATGGTGTTGATGTTATCTTCAATATAACTCCTTTATTATAAAAGAAAAAAGAATTCACAAAATTATGGACCCTTTAACAAATTTTACTCTCTCAAATGAATACAAATATCAATCTCAAGTTTGAAATGGAGAATAGTACCTTTCCAAGATCAAAGTTGATCCCCAGCTGTATGTTGATGCTGCAATGCATGAGAGGAGATCCAAAAATGTTGGAATCAAGCTCTTCAGTGTTGCACTCTTCTTTCTCTTTTTTTTTTTCCTGCATTTTTTTTTTGTTTTGACTGGAACTCTATTCTTTTTGGTTGGGTACGACTTGGTCTGTGGCTGTAAGGTTCGAATAGGTTGATGTGGGCTGTTGTTTTTTTTTTTTTTAATTTTTTGATTGAGAGAATTTGGGTTTAAGTGGCTGATTTGGGTTGGGTTTTGCGAAAGTTTAAGGTGCTGGATTGGGTTGGATAATTAGTGTTGATGGGTTAAGAATTAGACAGGGTAAGAGAGTCAATTGCCTAATGGGTCGGTCAAGCATTGTTCTTCTCCACGGTTATGCGGCTGTCCGATTTTTCACAACCCCTTTAGCTCTCGTGAAGATGGCACCGCAAGTGATGGTGATGAACAGATGGATTGGCGGCAACGAAAGTTCTTGTAGGACAAGGATGACATGACGCTGATGGTGGCGACGGTTCAAAGTAGTGTCAGGAGCAAAGGTGCGAAGCGGTGTCAACAGCGGCAGCGTGACACAACAATGGAAGCGATGCACATTGTCCAACCAAGAGATATGCAAATTATAACAAAATAAAAAAGAGAAGCGTTGAAGAGTGTGCTAGGGTATGCTAAAAAATCATGCTTTGAATTTTTGGTATTTGATTTGGTTTTAATAAAATTTATTTTTTTATTTTAATGAGAGTCTGTATGAGTAATGTATGCATTTCATTATTTATTTAATACCTTGATGACCTTTTCGAGGTGCTGCGAGGTCCTTCGGCGGGTGAGAGCTCCACTATGGGGACTCTTGGGTGCACGACCACCAATGTTCCCGCTAGTGGAGTCACGACTACTCAGCTTTCTTCCACATTAGGGGCGATGGACGCACTAGCTCTCGAGGCGGAGCGAGTTTCTAGTCAGGCTGTCAAGAACGAGGCACAAACGGCTGCTGAGGCACAGGCAGCAATAGAGCCGGCAGTTGCCGAGGCGGAGCTTGAGGGTTTCCTTGATCCTCATGCCGGCGAGGGCATCCCTACACCCTTTGATTCGACGACCTATGCCCCGGCATCCCACCGCTTGGGTTCGAGTGGAATGAGGCGATACGGGCCTCCGATTACCGTTGTTGCTGACGACTTGCTGCTTGGTGAGCCCGAGCAGCATCTTTTGTTTCTGCGCCCTTCGGTAGGTTCTGTTGTCTTTTTCTTTTAGTATCAAGCATGTTTTACCTTTATTGTCTCAAACATAGATGCATGTCTAGCATCTCTTGTGACTTGTTATGTGATGCCTGAGACATTGAAAATTGCCCCAGTTTCAACTGTGACAGGTTAACCACATATATTAAAATGTGTAATCAACAAATAATCGTATGAAGAGGACAAACTGAAAAACTAATTAGGTACCTATACAAAAGAGAATATGAATGAGAGTAGGGACACTAGGATTTAGATTAGGGTTTGAATGCAAACAGAGGGGGGCGATTTTTTCATTTTTATTATTTTTTTAGAAAATCACAAAAATTAGGAGGTGATTTTTTTTAATTTTTTAATTTAGAAAAACATAAAAACTAAGGGGAAGGTTTTGCATTTTTTTGTAGAAAAACATAAAAAACTAAGGGTAAGGTTTTTGCATTTTTTTTTTGTAGAAAATCACAAAATTTAGGGGGGTGATTTTTTTTTGATAATTATAAAAACAAAAGGGGGTATTATCTACGTGGAGTTTTTCAAAAATCAAATAAAAACTAGGAAGGGTTTGTAAAAAAAAAAGATTTACCTGGCTCGCTAGGGTTTAGAGTGCCTAAATTTTTAAGGCATGAAAGAACTAAAAGGTCGTCATACGCATATGAACTTAGGGTTAAAAGAATTGTTTGGTGCACAAGGGCTTAGGGTTTTAGGGCTTGAAAGAACCAAATGATCGTCACACACACACGAACCTAGGATTAAAAGATTAATCTCGCACACCAGGGTTTGGGATGCCTAGTCTTCTAGGGCTTGAAAGAACCAAATGGTCGTCACACACACACGAACCTAGGATTGAAAGATTTAGCTGATGCACCAGGGCTTAGGGTGCCTAGTCTTCTAGGGCTTGAGAAACCAAATGATCGTTACATACACACAAATCTAGGGTTGAAAGATTTCCTTGGCGCACCAGGGATTAGGGTGCCTAATCTTCTAGGGCTTGAGAAACCAAATGGTCATCACACATACACGAACCTAGGGTTAAAAGATTTGCCTGGCGCACCAGGGCTTAGGGTGCTTAGTCTTCTAGGGCTTGAAAGAATCAAAGAATCGTCATACACACATGAACCTAAGGTTGAAAGATTTGCCTAGTGTAGACACCCAAATTTGACCCTGACTAATCTTAGGTGAATCCGATGATAAAAATAGTTGAAATGGTGCTTCAGTTCGATCCTCGAAAAATGATCCAAGCTTGGTATTTGAACCCAATCATCGAAACTTCAAAACCAATGAAATTATATTGAACCACTAATAACTTACTATGCAAGTCATTCCCAATGTGGCGACCGCCATGTTCAATGTGGCGACCATCAATAGAACCATTGAACAAAGGGGGTCTGTTGGTCATTGACCTTCAGATTGGACAGGTCCAATACTAGTGGTTGCCATATAAAACTCTTAGACTGTTAAGCAAGAGCCCAAGCTCTGATACCAATTGTTAGATTTAGGCAACCCAAGAGGGGGGTGAATTGGGTCTTAAAAAATAAATAACAATTTAAAAATATTTTTTAAAAACCTTTTAATGTTGCAATAAAGTTAGATATGCAAATATTTAAGCAATGCAAATATTAAAAGATGAGGGATAGAGAAATAGAACCAGACACTAGGGATTTATAGTGATTCGATTTTATTCTAACCTACATCCACTCCTCATGATATCTCTTGAGTATTTTTACTATTCAGAATAATTCACGGGCGAATTTCAAGCATTTACAAGTTTCAAGACTTCACTTGAGCTATCTGAATATTTACGCCCAGGCACATTCAACGCCTTATACAGATTCAAAAAGACCATATGAAAACAAGTATATGTTTTCTTCTAATCTCTCTCATTTACTCAAAGGCTAAAGAGTGAGTCATCATTGATTACAATAAATGAGATGTAATAAATGAAAAAAACTCACTCTCTTTACAGAAATGATTTACAATAAATGAAAGGATAAAGAGAGATGAGGAACAAAAATTGGAGTTGCAGCAATAAATATGAGCTTGATGATTTATGAGATTTATTTGAGTAATGGAACAGTAAATACAAGTCTCCAACCTTCTTAAATGCTGAGAAGTAACTCCTTATATAAGTTCTTGTGAGTTCTTGACCGTTGGAGGTAGGTGGGGACAATAAATGCAAAAAATTCAACCGTTGAAATCTGCCATATTTTGAATTTTCGTCTTTAGGGTCGATATAAATAGTTTCGGCGTCGATACAAAGTGTCTAGTGCATGATTTTTCAAGTGGTTGGGACGACACGAATATTCTGAGTGGTCGACACAAATTCTGCATTTTACCTTCCAACGTTCTGGGGTCGATACATTTGAATCTAGTGTCGACTCATTTAAAACTTCAGCATCCGGAGGGACCATTTGTGTCGACTCAACTTGTCTCTGGTGTCGACACTGAAATTCTGTCAGAAGTCTCGGTACTTTTGTGTCAACACATATGTGTTTTGGGGTCGACACCAAAATTTTGCAGTCAGCATCGGTTGTTTTGTGTCGACACATTTGCTCTTGGAGTCGACACCAAAATTCTGTAGGCAGGCTCGGGACTTTTGGGTCGACACAACTTGTCTTAGGATCGACACCAAAAATCTGCAAGAGGTCTCAGTTGTTTTGTGTCAACACAATTTTCATTTGTGTCGATCAAAACTTTCAGAAACCAAAAGTGAGGATCACTTTTGTGTCGATACAAATTATGTTTGCGTCGACTCAAAATGAGTCCCGGGTACTTCGGCACTTTTGTGTTAACACAAAACTAGTTTGTATCAATACTAACGTTTTGGTACCTGAAGATTAACTTGTAAAACAGTTAGGGTGTCAAACCATTTGATTAATGGGTGTTGACACACTTGATATGCTTCAAGTATAAATTGCCTTAAAAGTGTTTGACTTAATTTTTAATTAAGATCAACACAAAAATATTCTAATTAAAGAATGCTTAAGTATTTGAATTTTTTGAGATAAAAATCATTTTTTTTGCTAAGGTGTTAATTTTGATTGTTCAAAATGTGTTAACACTTTCATTTTAGAAATATAAAATATTATCCATTTAAAACCATTTATTCTTACAAAATGAATTATAAAAAATCATCAAAATCAAAATTAAAAAGCCATTGGGCTAACAAATACTACATTCATATTTGCAAGTTAAATAGTTGTATTTAGTCTTTTTTCTTTTAATAGCATTCTATTTTATTTTATTTTTCTTTTCTTGTAATATTAATTTAATATTCTTTTTCTTTCAATTTTAGTTTAATGTTCCTTTATCCGCATTTATTTTTTTCTTTTCCTTTTCTTTTCTTTTAATGTGTACTTACCTTTACTAGTATTTTGTTTTATTTTCTTTTCTTGTTAGCTTTATTTTTTTTTCTTTTTTTCTTTTATTTTTCTTTAAATATTAATTTTAATTTCTTTTCATAGTTCTTATCTTATTTTTTTTTTTTTTCTTTGATTAAGTATTTTAAGTTAATTTTCACATTTAAATGGTAGTATAATCTTCTCTTTTAACTCATTTGTTCATTCTATTTCTTTCGATTTTCATTACTTTTATTTTATTTAAAAAGTTAAAATGTGAATAGGTAACTTTTTTTTTATTAATTTAATAGTATTTTCTAATCTTTTTATTTTAGTATAATTTTCTTTTGTAAACTCTTTCTTTTAATATAAGATTTTTATAAATACTTCTTTTATTTTAATGTTTAATATCTTTTTTTCTTAAATAATCATGTTAATACTAATCTAGTTTATTTTTAGTGATGTGCATGTTTTAGTTATCTTATTTAAAAGCATGTTTAGAATTTTGATAATGTGGTTAGTAATGTTCGTATTAATTTCTAGCATGTTTTTGTTCTTTCACTTAAATCATAATAGATTAGATTATTTTTGTGAAAATTACACGTGGGAGTACACCATGTATCTTTTAGTTAGAATTGCATGCCGTAAAATTTAAAATTTTCCTTTTGATATTTGCTTTGTTTGGAGTTCTATATACATATGTTATGTATTTTTCATATTTGATTTTGGATGCTCTCTTTTTACCTCAACTTTCTTTATATGCATGCATTTGAGAAATTTTATTAAAGAACCAATGATGATTAGTAGAGACCAACCTTATGGTTGGACGAACGGAGTGCCTAATACTTTTTTCGATTCGTATATTAGCTTTCGAACTCTTTTTTTCTTATTAAACATTTTAAAGATCAGCAACTATTTTTGTTTTTCTTAATTTTTCTCAAAAATTATGTGGCGACTCTATTTTTAATAAAAAATAAAATTTTAAAATTTGTCTTTCAAGGTGTTAAAATATTTTTTAAATATCTTTTAAATTTCTTATTTTTTAAATATTTTTTAAAATTTTAAAATTTTGGCCCTACAGCTCATGCACCGGGGCTTACGTCGCCTAGTATTCTAGAGTTTGAGATGAGGAGTTGTTAGAGAGGCCTGAGGCTGAGGATTGCACGAGAGGAAGAGGGGGATGTGATTGCGTGAGAGAGTGAGGATTGCATGAGAGGAAGAGGGGGATGTGATTGCGTGAGAGAGTGAGAGAGTACCGTTAGATGAACAAAGAGAGAGGCGCACAATCGTTGGATTGGTAGGTATAATTGTCCCATCAAAGTTTGCGATCTTGTCTTGTACTTGTATAATAGATATATAATAGATATAATAGATGTGGCTTTTGATGGGTCAACTCGGGCTACTCATCCTGTTAATTGCTTGACTGAGAAATTAGGTGGAGATACCTCTAGTCAAGATTTCTATTTTTAAAAAAAATAGAAATGAAAGAGAAAGAGTCGGTTTAAAGCATAAAATTTCATCAAAAACGACATTCTTGTGGGGGGGGAAAAAATGATAAAAATTGAAAAGTTTTTGTTTGTGTTGGCTGATTTTGTTCATTATTTTATTTATTTTTATTTGATATTTATAGAGTTGTAACTGAATGAATCGAACGAATTGAGCCATTTTAATATTTCACGTAGTTGGCTCAATTTTTCACACTAATTGGTCAAATTCTTTCATCTAATGAATATGGAACTAAAAAATTCAATTTGGTAAAAAATATTCTTCAATATCGATCGTATGTGAGAATTTCATCATAATGCTTTTTAATTCAAAAAGACTTTAAATAAGATTTGAAGACCAAAAGTTTACTTGAATACCACAAATAAAAATAGTAAAACAATTAATAACAAACTTGATAAGAAATTGATTAATGATAATTGGAATGTGTACCTATTTTGAGTGCTTTAAGTTATTTTTTTATTTTAGGTTAAGTCATAAAGGTTTTATTTTAGATTAAGTCATAAAGATTTTAAGATAGCGAAATTTCTTATTAAGTACGATAATTTATTTTGATTTATTCTTATAATTTTCCCACTTATTTTTTTTTTATGAACTTTATATAGATTGGTTACTAATCAATTGGAGCTATTCTTTTTTTTTTTTTTTTTTTATGGTCAATTCTCTTTAGGAAGATAGCGTGTTTATTAAGTCAAAGTATAATAAAATAAAAAAGCTATGGATTTTCACCCCTAGCTTTAGTGCTCTACCCACGTGCCTGTAATTGGACCCTATATAAACTCTACGAGTAAGAAACTTCAAACTTAGCTCGTTATTCACTGCTCAAAAGACTTGGGAAAAGACCTCTAAACGGTGTAAAAAAAAAAATGTCTACACCAACCTCCGAAGAAGAAGGCAGCGCCATCACTCTCTCCGACGTCCCTGCCGACATCATTCAGTCCCACATCCTCACCCTCCTTGACGGGCCCACCCTCGCCTCCGCCAGCTGCGTCTCCTCCCAACTCCACTCCCTCGCCGCCCAAGACCACCTCTGGACCACCGTTTGCCACTCCACCTGGCCCTCCACCTCCACCCCCCGACTCCGCCACCTCATCTCCAACTTCCCTTCCGGCGCTCGCTCCTTCTTCTCTCTAACCTCCCCTCTCCTCCTCCCCTCTCCCACCACCACCACCTCTACTCCGCCAACGGAGCTAATCTCCGCCGTCGACATCCACTACAAGAACACACTCGTCTTCACCAAAGTCCAGGAGACCGAGACCGTGACCGGCTGGTTCCGCTGCTCCCCGTTCAGAATCGATCTCTTAGACCCCAAAGACGTCGTCCCCACCACAATCCGCCACCCGGAAAGCGACGGCGCGTGCACCGCACTCTCGGAGGAGGTGACTCTCAGCTGGGTTCTGATCGACCCGGCCGGCCGGCGCGCGGCGAACATATCCAGCCACAAGCCCGTGTCGGTGCAGCGCCACTGGCTGAGCGGCGAGGTTCAGTTGCTGTTCGTGTCGATCCTCGGCGGCGGCGAGTGGAAGGGGCCCACGTCGGATTTGGTGAAGTGCGGGATAGCGGTGACGAGCGGAGGGTCGGAGGGTGGCGAGATGCAGGTGAGAGAGGTGAGCTTGCAGGTGGAGGACATGGATGGAATGCAGCTGATGGGCAAGGACAGTTTGGGAATTCTACACAGGGCACTGGAGTCCAAAAGGGGGAACAAGATGAAGAGGAGGGAGGAAGAAGGGAGGAGGAGGTACAGAGAATTCTTGGAGATGAAGAGAGAGAGAAGAGAGAGAAAGTTGAGAACTGAAGAGACCTTGGACATGTTGTGTGTGGCCTTTGGGTTTGGGGTGACCATTTTTGCTGCTTTTTGGTTGTTATTTCTCTGCAGCTGACCAAAATAATTACAATCTTCTTCTTCCTTTTGATATTGATTAAATTATTACGAGTTATGGCATTGAGATTATATTTAATTAATGATTACATTCGGAGATTACATTTGAGTTATGTGTACGATAATTATTGTAAAAACAAAAAAAAATAGAGCAAAGAGGTAGAGTTTGGGCATAAACTATCTTACTCGGATTGAATTTAACTTATGCTTTCTTCTTCCTAAATGCTAATTTAATAATTACTTTGTAAGCATGATTAATTATTGTTAAATCTCTTTTAATGCACGTTCAATTAAATCGGTAGAATTTTTTATAGTTTGGCTAGTCATGCTGAACTATTGTATGCACTTTTCGCTTTTCCGATTACTCCCAAGGTTGTTTGCCGTGCTATTACATCTTGATGCCGAACCGAATGGACCCATGGCCGGACCAAGCATCCTCGTGGCTTAATCTCAGGATCTGGTTCTTTCACTTGTGTTATTTATGGTTTTATTATTTATTTTTAAAAATTTATAAATGAGATATCGTATCACACACATGTAATACTTAAATGTAATTATATTAACATGATCACTACAACATTCATATTGAATTATTATTCCAATTTAATAATGATGTCATGAATAAACTAATTTATTAAGTTAATTCATTAAATAATGAGGCATGATTATAAATTAATATAAAGAGTACCACGTAAAGAAGGAAGATGTCATATTTTGAGATGAAAAGAAAAAATAGGGCATTAAGGAGTTCTCGAACTTACATAGCTATTGTTTGTCGGTTCGATTTTAAATCAATTTTT
This sequence comes from Heliamphora exappendiculata, assembly GCA_034768845.1. Lineage (NCBI taxonomy): Eukaryota > Viridiplantae > Streptophyta > Magnoliopsida > Ericales > Sarraceniaceae > Heliamphora > Heliamphora exappendiculata. The sequence goes on from JAOTRH010034422.1 coordinate 15,274, forward strand.
TTTTTGAATTTTAAGTGAATTAAATAAAAAAATATTTAATTTGAAATATTTGTAAACTAAAATATTTTTTTGGCAGTTAGTTTTTTAAAGAATTAAACAAAAATATTATTATTAAACTTAGGCCCTAATTGGCAATTTTGGTTTTTTAACTTTTTAGCATTGCCCGTTTAGCAAAAAAAATTAAAAAATTAAAAAATTAAAAAACTAAATCAAAAGACAAACTCTCATAAAATTGTAAGAAAGTTACTATATTTTTTAAAAATTGCTCTTATATATTTGAAATAAAAAATATTTGATATGAATTATGACCAAATTTTAAAAGTAAGATAAGTGGTACTTTTCTAAACAGAAAAATAAAATTTTCCGGCATCTTTTGTTGGAAATAAAATGTTAACTTTGCAAACTTAAGAGAGTTGTATATGAAAATTTATCTTTCATTAATTTTTTGGATTTTCTTGCCAACTAAACTAAAAAAACATAAATTTTTTTTCTCTTTCCTGCGTTTTATATTACTCTTTGCTAATCAAACCAACCTTAATGAAGCAGGAGAAGTAAGTAAAAAATATAACTATTCAACAAAAAATTTATTCCATAAAAATGTTATGCAAAAAGGCATAGAATAATCATAAACAAATCACAAAAAGATAAATTTTACGTAATTCAGTAATTTGTCTACGTCACGGTTGACAAAATTCAATATATGGAGAAGTGATTACAAATCACTCAATTCTTATAAATTTTTTATCTCAAACAACTTGCACACACTAATTATTTGAATATACAATCATATTTATATGAGAGAAATAGATATCTAATCTGATTATATTTGTGCTGATCAAGTTTAAAATTAATTAAATTTGTGCAAACTCACATTTTTTAGAACTCTTAAACAGGTTAAATTGTTGTGATTAAAATTTAGTAACATGATAAATTAAAAATTTATCCCAACTTAAACAAAATTTGAGCCAAAATCTTTAACAAAAATATATTAAAACTGCCTAAAAGCCATTCAAGTCTAAAACTAATTATAGTATGGTCTGAACACGGGATCAATCCCTGTACAGCATGTAGTTGTGCATTTTGAGGGGCTTGATTATTTCCTTATAGTTTAAGGTGAGATTTGTTCAATAGGTAAAAATCGATGTTTTTATTATTTATATAAAAATTAAAATTAATCTAATATTTTTAGCTACATGATCAAAAAATATCCATTTAAAGATTATTTAAAAATATACTTACAATTTATTTTTGAAAAAATTAATTTGGGATCCAAATTAGTGGACTTGTTTAGGAATAAGTCCAAATCACTTTTTGTTTATTTTATAAGATCTTATTTTTTAAATAAAAAATTAGTGAGAAATCCAAATCATATACTGTGTATTGATTTTCATCCGATAAAAGATTTTTAATGCGCAAGATTCTTTATCATAAAAATGTTCCAGCAATAAATTCTCTGTTTGTTGCGTGAAACTTTTTGGTGATAAAAATACCCTAATTCCTTAATTGTTTTCTTCAGTCGTTATCATCATTCATATCGTCTTTTATTTTGATTAACATTATCAAGACAGAGAATCGTTATATATATATATATACATAAATTTATCTGTTTGTATATATATATTTATTATATGTGTTAATATAATAGATTTATCTATTTGTTGGGTATTTTCGAGAGAAATTACGCTTTTTAAATGAGTTGGACCTTGCGCGTTGTAGGGTTCTTTTAGAATAGACAAATAATAAACAATAATGGATATGTGAAATATGCGAAGTAGTCAGAAACACGGAACGGAGAGAGACGAGATTGGGTGAAGGAGAAGGCTAATTGAGTATGAAGTACTGGCAGTATGAACAATGTATCTGATTATCAAAATTTGATTGATCTGAAAGTCTAGTTATTTCTCTTATTTATAGCACTCAGAGGAGCTATGTTGGAGTTCGGATAGGACTCTTTTAAGAGATCGAATCGGATCATGAGAGGCGATAACGGAGAATCAAGAGATTTTATTCGATAATCAGCCAAGTAGTGTTCTACTCCAACTCAACTAGGTCGGCCAACAGAAGCCCCGCGGGCACCCGACCAACTCAGGTTAAGTACCCGACCCACTCGGGTTGAGTGACTCAGGGGTCACTCGAGTGACTCAAGTGGGAGGATCCGTATGACTCGACAAATCCTTTCTTTAGCTACCAAGCCACATGTCTCCCAACGTCCCGTGCGAGATTGTACTGCCATTGTCTTCATTGTCTCTGGGACAATCTTTTGATTCTCGAAGGAATCTATAATCATATAGTCTGTTCTATATCTTGGTTGTTCAGTTTGTGCTGAGTCACATAGTCAGGGCTATGTCATCATGATCAAGTAGTTAGAGCTACGTTACAGTCTGTGCTGTCTTCATGACGCGTGTCATGGTAATAATACAGTCTGTACTGTCTTCATGGTCTGTACCATAGTAATAATACATTCTGTGCTGTCTTCATAGTCTGTGCCATGGCAAGTAGTCAGGACTACTGTCGTAGTCAGGGCTACGCTTTTTAGTCTGTGCTATGGAAGGTCTTTATTGTAGTCAGGGTTACGCTTCATAGTCTATGTAATGGAATGTCTTCTACCTCTGCATGACGAACAACGATATTAGTTGGCCGAGTTATAGGGGGTCTCAGCAGCTCGGATCCCCAATCATTCGAGTCACCAGTGAAATAAGTAGTTTATCTCATCACCTGAGTACTTGGGTTAGAGTAGTTGACACTGGTTAAGTGGAAGAATACCCGAGCAGCTCGGGTCATAAGTGACTCGAGTTTTGAGTATTGCATCCGAGCTACCAGAGAGGCGAGTAGCTCGAGTCATGAGTGACTTGTGTTATGAGCAGAAGTATTGCACCCGAGCTACTAGATGGGTGAATAGCTCGAGTCATGAGTGACTCGTGTTATGAGTAGAAGTATTACACACGAGTAGGTCTACCTGAGTAGCTCTACTGTACCCGAGTAACACTGTCCGAGTAGCTCTACTATACCCGAGTAGGTCGGGTGTCGTACTTATCTTGAAAATTTTTGCATTGACTTTCTTTTATTCTTATTCTTAACATTGGCTTACTCAAGCTATTTTCCCTAGTGGTTTGGCCCATAATTATTTATGTATTTATTTAAAAAAATATGTTAATGAGCGACGACCTACCTACGTTTTGCCCCTACGCGCGTTTGATATTATTTATAATATCGCGCGCGTGCACTTATTACCTAGTCGCTGTGACTCCTCGTGTTCTTCAACCACTGGTCGGCGCCATTACTTCGAGTATTCGGATGGTCGCTCCATTCTTCTCTATAAGCCTTTCTCTTTGTTATTCTTTTTTTTTTCCTCTCTTTCCTTCTTCGGGCCTACCAAAGGCTATTGAGGCTTCTGCTACATCAATGTGGAAGGAGCTCGGTTTGACTGGCAACTTGATAGTATTATAGAGGTTTCGGGCCGCTTCAATCAGGGCTGAGAAAGTGGGTAATTCAAGATTAATGAGATGAGCTCTATACTCTCGTAAAATCCACTGAACACACATCTGCTCCAAGTGGGACTCACTAATCGGGTCATGACATTCAACAGCCAGATATTGGAACCTTTTGACGTACTTGAGCATGTCATCTCTCAGCCTTTGCATCTCTTGAATCAAGGTGAGCGTTATTACTTTCTCATGTACTTGGAAAAACTTCGTGTGGAACTTGTTGACCATGTCTTCCCAGGTGATAACCGAACCTGGTGCAAGATTGATATACCAACTGTACGCCTTGTCTGTCAAGGACTTTGAGAACTCTCGCAAGTGCAGTGTACGATCTCCTCCATATGCCCCCAAAGTTTCGACAAACCTGACTACATGCTCCATAGCGTTTCCCTTTCTTCCATCGAACTTTATGAACTTTGGGGCTATGTACCCTTCGGGGTAGGGCACCCTTAACAGATATAACGGATAAGGAGGTTGTATATTCGGGTCTGGTAAGGATGACAACTATCTCATCATTCTCCCATGTTGAAACATTGCTTGGACATCCACAATCGTAGCAAACTTGGCCTGGGTTCTTGGCATGAAATGACCTGGGTGGGTTGATCCTTGTATTGTCACTAGAGTCACTTGGGCTAGAGCCCAAATTTGTTTTGTGGATGGCTGCTGACCCACCGGGGTCATCTGTGGGTCTACAAGGGCTCTTTTCGCAGGTATTTTCTCAACTGGCCCATCCGCCCGATTGACGTTTGCCACTACAGCAAGGACAGAATTCGTCAGCCCTGTTATTGCATTCAGAATACTGGTCTGGCCGTCCTGGATGCTTTGTAGTGCGTCTAAGAACATATCATCGCGATTGTCACTGTGATCTTGTGGCTTTGCTGCGGGCGCGTGGTTATGCTCATTATTGTGAGAATGTCCTTCTAGCATGGTTGCTTTTGGTGTCATACGTAATTCGCTCTGTGTACTGACCATTCACAAATTTACCTCCCCAGCGGAGTCGCCAAATAATGTAGGGTTCTTTTAGAATAGACAAATAATAAACAATAATAGAGAGGTGAAATATGCGAAGTAGTCAGAAACACAGAACGGAAAGAGACGAGGTTAGGTGAAGGAGAAGGCTAATTGAGTATGAAGTACTGGCAATATGAACAATGTATCTGTTGGAATATTAGATTTAGATTGATTAGAATATTAGATTGATTAGATTGATTCTGATTTGATTCTATTGTATCTCATTTATTGCTTATCCCTATTCGCCTATAAATAGGCCATATATTGTACAGTTTTACACAGACAGAAAATATACAATTCTCAATTTTACATGGTATCAGGACAAGGTTGTTGGGGACCCACCAGATCGTTGCCCCTGCCCTGTACGCTCACGACGCCTCCGTCGCCGCAGTTCGTCGCCTCCGTCGCCGCTACACACTCGGCGACACCGCTGCTACCACAGGATACTGTGGTGTCCGTCGCCGCAGTTCATCGCCTCAGGCCGTCGCCGCTGCACACTCGCCGCCAGCGCCAGCGCAGCCCGCCGCTGCTACAATCGCGATCTGAGGTGTCCGCCTTCGTACGACTCGCGTCACCGCTGCTGCCATCGCGTCCCGTCGTCGACACCGTCCCGGGACACGCTGCCGTAGTCTGCTTGCTCCCGTCACCTTAGGACGTCGCCGTGCTGCCGTCACGCGACTCGCGTCGCCCGAGATCTAAGCTGTCCGCCGTCGTGTGACTCGCGTCGCTGCTGCTGCCATCGCGCGACTGGCGTCACCGTCGCCGGAGGGGTCTTCTTCTTCTAGATCACTCCAGCAGAACAGCCCACAGCGCCGCCGCCCTCGCCTCCGCTGCTGCACACTCACCGGCGGATCTAGTATCTTCTTCTTCTTCTAGATCGCTCCAGCAGATCAGCCAGCAGCACCAGCGCAGCCCACAGCGCCGCCGCCCTCGCCTCCGCTGCTGCACACTCACCGGCGCCGCTGATTCTCATAGTC
>JAOTRH010034443.1:0-20741 GCA_034768845.1 Heliamphora exappendiculata
GACTAAGTGTGAGAAGAAATCAAAGAAGAAAATAACTTCGATCGGCATCGGTGCCCACACACCGTGATCGTCGTAGCACGTCCGGCATATACATGAGAAGATTGCCAGGTCATCTTCAACGTATTCGAGAGTTTTTGAAATTTTTTGATAAGTTTCATAAATGTATAACAGTATTTAGATTAATACCGTTCTTATTTTTTATGAAAAACGCACGTGCCATTTTTTACGGTCACGGCGCCAGTTCTAAAAAATTTTTTCGCATCCCAATGTGACTGAACAATCTCACTAGCATACGGCATAATCAGCTTGTCCATAGAATCCTTCACGTGAATGGGAAGAAAGTGTGCAGATTTCGTGAGCCTATCAACTACAACCCCAATAGCATCGTACCCCTTAGGCGATTTAGGAAGTCCAGACACAAAATCTATAGTGATGTTTTCCCACTTTCATTCCGATAATGGTAACAACTGTAACAACCATGCTGGCCTATGATGTTCTGCATTCATTTGATGACAAGTAAGGCACTGAGAAACAAACTGAACCACATCCCTCTTCATTTGCTTCGACCAGAACTGACGACGCAGATCATGATACATCTTGGTGCCTCCCGGGTGTACTGCAAAACGAGAATGGTGGAAGTCCCATAGCACGTCGTCACGGTACGAATCTGGTACGAACACTCTCCCTGCAAATCTCAAACTCTAATTCAGACTCACAACTCTTCCCTTTGTGCCCTTACCGCTGGCCACACGATCCTTTAGCATCTGAGCTTCCTAATCCGTTTGTTGAGCTTCTACAACACGAGCAACCAGAGTAGGCTGTGAAACCATTGAGAACAATGTCTCACCCTCCATCGTCTCTCTGAGTCATAAATCAAACTCGTTGATCTCCCCAAGTATGTCCCACTCTCGCATAGCAATAGAAGCTAGTATGCCATGGGGTCTCTTGCTAAGAGTGTCGGCCACAATATTGGCCTTCCCAAGATGATACTGAAGATCAAAATTATAGTCCTCCAGGAACTCCATCCACAGTCGTTGGCGTAGATTTAGATCCTTTTGTGAAAATAAGTACTTCAAGCTCTTGTGATTTGAGAAAACCTCAAAATGCTCACCATAAAGATAGTGCCACCATGCCTTCAAGGCAAAAACCACAGCTACTAACTCCAAATCATGTGTTGGATAATTTTGCTCATGAGTCCTCAACTATCGAGATCCATAAGCTACAACTTTACCGTCCTTCATCAAGACACAACCCAAACCATCATGCGACGCATCACAATACACTATGTAACCCAAACCTCAATCTGAAATAACTAACACTCGTGTACTCATCAACCTTTTCTTCAATTCCTAAAATACCAACTCACAAGCCTCACAACAAACGAACTTGACTCCTTTTCGCAGAAAGCGAGTCATCAACGCGGCAAGTCTAGGAAAATCTTTCATGAATCGCCGGTAGTAGCCTGCCAAACCCAAAAAGCTGTAGCTCTCAAGTATATTTTTCGATTGTTCCCAATCAATCGCTGCGTCAGCCTTCGAAGAATCCACATATACTCCATCCCTTGATATCACATGTCCAAGAAACCTCACCTCAGCCATCCAGAATTCACACCTCTCAAACTTTGCATACAGACGATGCTCTCCCAAAAGCTGTAGAGCAATACGTAGGTGTTCTTCATGCATCTCTCTCAAAGGTGAGTAGATAAGAATGTCATCCACAAACTCAACCACAAAACTGTCAAGATGCGGATAGAATATATAGTTCATCAAGTCCATGAATGTCGCATGAGCATTCGTCAAATCGAACGGTATAACAAAAAACTCATAGTAATCATAACGAGTCCGAAAGGCGGCCTTTGCTATGCCCTCGTCCCTGATCCTCAACTAATGATATCCTAACCTCAAATCATTCTTCGAAAAGCAACTCAAACCCTTTACTTGATCAAACAAGTCATCAATCATCGGCATAGGATACTTTTTTTTCACTGTTACCTGATTCAACTTTCGATAGTCAATACATAACCTCAAGGATCAATCCTTCTTCTTAACAAACAAGGCTGGAGCTCCCTACAATGACGTACTCAGACGTACAAACCCCTTATCAAGCAACTCCTAAAGTTGTACCTTGAGTTTTCACAACTCAGCTAGTGCAAAATGATAAGATGGCATCGAAATAAGAGTAGCTCCCGGAATGAGATCGATAGAAAACTCTACTTCACGACTTAGTGGTGTGGCGCTGAGATTTAGGGTTTAATTTTAAAAATAAGAAAATTCAAGAACTATTTAGAAAATACTTTAACACCTTGAAAACTAAATTTTAAAAACCCTTTTTGTGAAAACAATGGAGTCGCCACTTTGTTTTTGAGAAAAACTAAGAAAAATAAAATGAGCAACTGATCTATAAAACGATAACCAAAGAAAACAAGAATTTGGGGGCTAAGGTACAAACTGGAAAAGGTGTTAGGCACTCCATTCGCCCAACCATGAGGTTGACTTCTAGTAATTATCATTGGTTCTCAATTAGATTTCTCAAGTGCATACAAGTATAGAAAATGAAGGTAAAGAAAGAACATCTAAAATCAAAAAAGAAAAATACATAGCATATGTAAATAAATGCCAAATAAAACAAGTAGCAAAAGAAAATTCTAAATCCTACAATATGCAATTTTTAACTAAATGATACATGAAGCAAACCGCATGTAATATTACCAAATAACATAAAAATTACATTAACATGATTTTTTAAAAAATAAACAAAAACGTGCTCCAGAATTATTAAACTCTAACTAAATGTGGATTTCATGCTAATTATCAATATAGTGAGCAATAAAATATGGTACTAAAAAGAAATTAAACTATAAAAGATCTACTACAAATTTCATCAAAATAGGACAAAATGTAAGAAAAACTGTTTAAATGAAATTAAGCTAAATATCAAATATTTGCTATGAATTTTATATTAATGATCAACCAAATATAAAAGAAAAGAAATGAAATTAAACCTATGAAAGTAACAATTACAACATAAGAATGTAATAATTGCTATTTAACTAAAAAATTTAAGATACAGGTAGAATATTAGTGATTACGATCGTATGAATGTTACTGGACCAAATGTAACAATTACGATATCATAAACCGCAATTGCAAAATATATTGGCACTATTTTAATAAATTAAAAAATAATAGTATTCTAAGTGCGGGTGTGCAATGTGACAAGGTAAACTAAGATTTGCTTTGATTTATGAATTTAGTTAATTTAACTAAACTCAACTAAGCTAAATATGCTTATCCAAACTAAATACCCACAATCTAACCAAATAAAACAATGTAATTGAATCAATTATGTAATGGCTCAAAATAAAATATTAAAATTAATCCGGTCACTTCAAAAGGGAGAAAGTGAAGAAAGAAAGGCCAGGGATTCAAACAGAATACCTACATCGCTACTATCTAGGGTGTGCTCGAGTTGGGAAATATGATCAGTAGTCCAATCCACGGGCAATGCTCCAATCCAAGTGTAAGGGTGAATTGAGAATCTAACAGGGCATCGGCATTGGTGATAATACTTCGGCGTAGTATCGGTTCTCAAAATCTGTTGCCTTTCGACTAGTAAAAACTCTGATAACAGAATTCTCCTCTCCAAATTGTACTAGAGGTACAGTATTTATAGAGTTCATCAACCAATGGAGTGCTGGCACGTTTTGGGACACGTCAGGACTTTTTAAGTTAGCGGTCGCCAGGTATGTAGTTGGCGGTTGCCACAAAATCAAACCTTTTAAGGGTTTCATATGGCGGTCGCCACAATGAAGTTAGCGAACCCAAGGTTCAAAGCTGGCGATCGCTACTTTGGCTAGGGTTTCTAAGAAGTTCTTGTAACAGTCACAGGAATCAAAGTTGGCGGTCCCAAGTCCAAAGTTGGCGGCTTAAGAGTTTTGAAGTTAGCGATTCAAGATTTTGAGAGATTTGATCATTTGGCTTGGGTATTGAGCTTGGATAATTTTTTGAGGATCATTATGAAACACCATTCCACTTGATTTCATCATCAGAAAAATCTGGATCAACTTAAGATTAGGCGGGGTCAAATTAGGGTGTCTACAGGTGGTAGCTCAAATAGATCATCGGGAAAGACATCTAGATAGTCACAAACCATAGGGGGAAGCTCTCCTCGAACCCCAACCGCCTCATCCAACATGAGAGCAGAAAACTTTAAGATGCAGAAAACTTTAATTTTCATATATGAAGTGTATATATATAAAAAACTTTAAGATGCATTCTCAATAAGATATTGTCATCCTTCCCCAAATATTTTTAAATTTTAGGTTCGAACTAGTTAAATAATATGATTTATTGTGCAAGTAAGCCCAAAAAAATCGAAAATAATCACAAAGACATATTTTACATGAGTTGACAATTTGCCTGGATCCAAGAGCAACGGAATTTAATATATGGAGAAGGGATTACAAATCAATTGACTCTCACAAACTCTCTTTCAAACAACTTATACACACTATATATTTGATAATACAATCCTATTTATAGGAGAGAAATAAAGATCTAATGTAATCCTACTTCTTCAAATCCACAATCTTCAAAAATCTTCAAAAAAACAAATTGTTGCGATTAAAATTTAGTAAAATTATAAACTAGAAGTATATCCCAATTCAAATAGTATTTGAGCCAAGATTCTCAACAATTTACATCTTGGCGAGAATCCATGTCCCAAACAAATCAATATATCAATGCCAGCACCAAATAAATTGAATGTGCTTAGATTTTTGAATCGAACAAATTGGCAGATAAACTCTGCATCCAAATGCATTTTTCGATGATAAATTCACCTGTGGTGACCAAAAATTTAAGTAGAACATATTGGCAGATTTACGTTGCCACCAATTGCAACCTAAGACGCCAAATGCACCAAGAGGTGCCAAATTTCTAAATTGAACAAGAACAAAATTCGAACAGATGCAAAAGATCACGTCCAAACCAAATGTGAGCCGTGTGTAGCACCAATTCAAATTATCGAATTTTGTTAAGTTCAAGTTGTATTGGAACTTTACCAAAATGACAAATATTGGCACACAAACTGTCATCATATTCTCAACCAAAAAATACAAATGGAATAACTGACAGAAAATTCATCTAATGACAAACTTTATCTAAAGACAAACTCCACCTGAAAATTAAACTCCTCTTAATAAACAAAATATATTCATCCTAGTGAACAAAAAAATTTCTTCTGATAAACAAAATAGATTCTACCTACTATATAAAACCCTCAAGTCTCTCACTTGTTTAAATGATCCTAACAGACAATCCTCAAATACAAATAAGGGATACAAACAACAAATATTAATCAAAAAGAACCCTCACCAATGGCCTCACATAACAAACTCCTTTAAACAAATGCCCTTTCAAAGGCTCCAAAAAAAAAACACAGAAACCACGCCTCTTGTTCAGTAACAAATTCTCCCAAAGATCCCAAACCAAGGATAAAAACTCAAAGACCACCGAAACAAGCGGTTCAAATAACCAATACTGAATTTTGAGAAGTGATCTGAGAAAGACATATACCAAAATTAGATCCAAAATGGATAAAAATAGTGGAACTTCTCAAACCAGTCAAAAAGCCAGATAGATATAATGCACTAGCCAAAAACAGAACTGGGCTAGTCAAATCCTGTTCCAAAATCCATTTATGTGAACTGCTGGCGCAAGGGCGCTGGCTTGGCAAACTAGGTAATAGATATGGAATATTAAACTTTTTAGAGTGCATTTGGCGCATTAACAAATTCATGCAAACTTAATTATGCGCTTGAAGGTGTGTTTTAACTTCATTTTTTTATGTATAATATACCATCGGAATCATATTGACATAATGAGTCTTTTAGTATATTCAAAAGTGATTTTAGATCACTTCAAATTCGGGGCAAAGAGAAAAAAAAATCAGTTTTATCCAAAGCTTTGATACCACTTGTTGTGTAACTAGGCCCAAAATAATCATAAACAAATACAAATAGACAAATTTTACGTGGTTCGGTAATTTACTTACATCCATAGACAGCGAACTTCAATGTGTAGAAAAATGATTACAAATTACTCACTTATCTCAAACTCTCTCTTAAATAACTTGCACATGATATCATTTGAAAATACATTTATATTTCTAGTAGAGAAATAAAGACAAGTGACTAAAATTTAGTAACATGATAAAATAAAAGTCTATCCCAACTCAAATAAGATTGGATCCAAAATTTTCGACATGATTTTCATCTAATCATCAAAAGCTCTTGAAAAATATGATTTCCATTTTTGTTGACAGAAAATAATATTTTTGAGATTCAATCAATCACATCCAAGACAAATAGAAGCAATAAGAAGTAAACTCAACACGCAAATTTTTTACAAAGAAAAATCCAAGATGGATAAAAATCATGGGACTTAGCCTAGTCTAGGAATCAAGTACTATAACCTTGAACAGTTACAATATAATTTACAAACTCCTGTCAAATCGTCAACCTAGAAGTCCTAAGCTTGTATGTCGAATCTACGTGCATCGTTCTCCACTTGATTCCAACTGCAACGAATCCTCGATGCAGTTACTTTGGCAGAATCTTCCGTCGGAACTTAAAACGCCGTCTAAATTTTAACACAAACGATGCTCGAATGTTGGAAACACAAAAAATACTTATGATATGCTTTAGAATATCTGAATGATGAAGCATCAAAAGCTTGTTTCGTATCTAACTTATGACTTTTTTATAAGCCACAATACCAGGCTAGTAGAGTTTCAAACGTATTAAAACTGCCTGGGGTCCGCTCGAGCAAACCTAGTTGGGCGCTCAAGCGGACCTAGTTGGACGCTCGAGTAGTCATGTGACAGAATGCCTTCTAACAAATTCTGCTTTGGTTGCTTATACTTTTAGCTTATGCAGTTGTACCTTGATCTTAGACTTTAATTAGGATTCCTCTTAGGATCAGTCTTGGATAAACTCAAATTATTACAGACTCACAATTCTATCTAACACTAAACTTATCCTAAGAGGATTTATATGTTGGGATTGACTCGAATCTCAATATCAGATTTAGCAGCTAGGTTTATTTAGCAGCTTTTCTATTATTGATTTAGCAGCTGTTCTATTGTTGATTTAGCAGCTGTCCTATTGGTGATTTAGCAGCTTTTCTATTGTTGTTTTAGCAGCTTCTATTTTGGTAGTCTCCTATAAATAAGATAGTTAGGGTCTCATATTATGTGAGAGAAGTTCACAAGCCGTCAAAATACTCAGAGAGGCTCAGGTTAGAAGGCCAGAGAGAGTATAGAGAGATGGTGAGAGGCTTAGTTTGAGGCCACAGATATTGTTAGGAGTGGAGTGAATCTTGTAATCTGTGTTAAAGAGTATAGTGGATTGATTCTTCTCTTCTGTAGAGGTAGGCAGTTAGCCGAATCATGTACATCTTTGTGTTCTTCATATGTTCTTGTTTTATTCATTATTTGCTTTGTATGGATTGAAACCTACATTCCTATTCTGCTGCGTAAGGGATTTAAGCCCTTAAAATCCCAACATTATAACTCAACTAAAACACTTTTAAACAGAGCATAATCACTTATGAGTTATAAACATACTAAAACACCTTGTATTGCCATTAATTAATATAAAAGTATTTAAAGTAAAATTTAAATACTTTATAATCTCTCCATTGATAATTCCAAGTGATCACAACTACTACCTAAGTAATTCAACTCAATGCATATCCTTCAAAATGAGTTCTTCAACAAAACCTTCTTCCAATCCTTCAAAGAAAAATAAAGAACAAGAAAACCAAAGAAGAAAGATCAAACAAAGAAATAAAATCATACTATGCCACATGTCCAAAACTATAAACATTGCATAGAAGAATAATTAAGAACTTTGATGCAACCAACCATCAAATCACTAAAAATTTAATGTACCACCACCAAAATGTATATATCACCAAAATACACCAAAATGTATCAAAATGACTACCTGGCCATTGAAATAAAATATACCATACCCACCAAAATATAGCAACCTGTTACCATCATTACAAAATTGAATCACCAATCACCATTATCCCCCTTTGTGTGCAACCTGAAAAGAGCTAAGAGGAGCTGCCACAACCAAACCGTCTGTGGAGAAAATCTTCAAGTTCATCAAAGCAGCTGATGATGGCACGCATGTCCTCCTGATGTATAGCAAGCAGCCTATCCACCTTGGCTTCAAGTGAAGACAGCTGGGTAGAGAGAAGATTCCCCCTCAGGTGCAAGTGGAGTGGAGGCACTGGCAATGTCATTGGTATCATCATCTTCCTTCTCAGAATCAGCCAGGGCATCGCGGGTAGAGATGTGAGCTGCACTTTGTGAAAAAGTGCGTTTGCAAATTGACTTGGTGATCCTCTCACTAGAATGGTTAGGTGGTTGACATAAGTTTGGTAAAGAGCGAAGAAAATTAAACAAAAATAGACCATATGGTAATGCAATATTCTTGTTGCCGTGGGAAACTTCGAGTATGGGCTGAAGAAAGATGTGGGCAATGTCAACCTTCCTACCCCAACTAATCATAAACAGCTTATACCCCATTTCTTGGTTAATATCATAAACGTGACCATATGTTGGCACTAACAACGATTCAATAGTCGGTAAGTAAGGGTCAACTCATGTTTATATAAATAAACGCTTAACCAGACACGCGATTTACCACACAAGGTAGTGGCAATCTCATCATAGGACCAAATGGGATTGTTAGGGATTGGAGGGTATTTGACATCACAGGGAATGTCGTATCCCATGTAGGCTAAAAGTGCTTTGGGTTCCATAGTGATCGAGATAACTCTAATAAAAGTTTTAAACCTATACCAACGGGTTTCAAGATCATATATATTGGAGTAGAATTCCTTAACAAGATCTACCATTACCTCCCCCTTGACTTAGAGGTAGCGGATCCATCCTAATCTCTCAAACATTTGAGGAATTTGAAGGTGTGCAAAATCAGAAAGAATAACATTCAGCTCTAACCTAAGAGATCGTTTAGAAAAGAGATTGATAGGCCATTGTTCTCTTTCTAGTGAGAGGAACCTAGTGCGATCAAATAGGGTAGGAGGATGGGCTTAAGACATCCTAGGTCGGGGCGACATGATCCTATAGTTAGACACAAGATAAGAAGCATATCAGTCAATATATACCATTAATCCCAATATGCAAAAGTAATAAAGAGCACTATGATCACAAGAAACCAAACAGATAGTGATGCAGAATAGTAGCATAATGCTTAACGATGAACACGCATTGAACATGCTTAATAGCATGCAAATCTCAAGCAATCTCAACAGTCATATTCCAAGCTAATGTGAACACTGAGAACACCTCAAATCAACAGTCAAGAGCATCTATGAACACGTCATAAGACATTCAATGCATAACCCATGAGAAATTGAACATGCTATATTACATAACCAATATTTGGTAGGTAAATGCCTAAAATCGAAAAGAGGTGTAAAAGGAGTGCAATGTTCATGACATTGTATCAATCTTTGCACCTTAAAATCTATAAAACTAGGCCTAGGGCCAAGAGATCTCAAACAAACCTTAACAAGTCGAAAGTTGCTGCCAAACCAAAATTTGTGTGTAATGTGAGTAAAACCAGCGACTAAGGGGCATATAGAACCAAAATTAGCATAGAAATTGAGGTAACCCACCAAGCTCAACACACAAGTGCATGAGATAAACAACCCTAGGTTTGGGATGAAGATTGCTAAGGAATAGACCATAGGAGAAAACCTTAGGATAGGTATTTTCTCAAAAATAAAAAATTGTGGGCAATTATTCATCTGGGAAGCTCAAATCTCACATTTCATGAGAAGAATCAACAAGAAAGAACCAATAACAAGCCCAAGTAGATAGATCACAAAAACAAAAAACAAAAAACAAATTGAAAACCCTAGATGGAGAGTTCTAAAAAAATCTAGAAGTAGGGAGTGGAAATCACTTACCAAAACGTATCTTAGGTGAGTGAATTGATGAATGGAAGCTTACTCACACAAAATCAAGCCAAAAACGATCCTTAAAGAGGGAGGCACCGAGGTTTATTGAGAGAGTTCTGAAAGATGTGAAATAAGAGAAACTGAGTGCCCTGATTTTCATAAACCCTGAGCCGCGACAATCCGTGTGAGCATACTTGAGGTCGCTCGAGCGGCGAGATGCCAGTAACTTAGCTGGGCTAGGTTCGCTTGAGCACGAATGAGGCCGCTCAAGCAAAAAGGTTCCATAGGCTTGAAAGCTAAGACTGTTAGGATCAAGCGCTTACCATCTCACCAAAACCCACATGTAGTGGTGAAGGTGCAATTTTATTTTCTTAAAGTGTACAGCGCTAAGCGCCACAAATCAACTGTAACTCGGCCCAAACCCAGACCTCCCCCACGGCAGGATGCTAGCCCAAACCCAGGAGAACAATCCCCCCAGCACCTGCCGCACTACCCGCAAGACACAGGGCCTTCTACGTTGGGAAATCGAACTTGAGACCACTTACTCTGATACCAATTGTTGGATCAAGCGCTTACCATATCACCAAAACCCGAGGTAGTGGTGATGACGCAACTTTATTTTCTTAAAGTTTATAGCGCCAAGTACCACAAATCGACTATGACTCGGCCCAAACCCAAACCTCCGCCACGACAAGATGCTATCCCAAACCCAGGCCAACAAAGGCCCGCTCGAGCGCGACAATGGCCACTCAAGCAATGAACATTCAGTGGCATATTTGAAAGAGGACCACTTGAGCGCATGAAGAGGCCACTCGAGCAGTGGTCTGGCAGTGACAAACAATATAAAGCAACTCTGAGATGTTCAAAGGTGTCAATTAAAACAAGTAGTCGTTAAAAAATGTAAAAGAAATCAAACAAAAGTTTAAAAAAAAAAACAATTCCATTAGATAAGGATAAAAAACACTCAATTACATCAAGTTAAACACAAAATTTTATGAAAATAAATTAAATATGAACTGAAGATAATTGCCAAGACGAAGTTTTCAACAACTTATTTGTGATGTATTATAAGACTTCTCAACAAAATCAAAAGCAAGCCTTATGCATGATCAACATTCGTTAGACGCACTTAAAACTTTTTAAGAAGCATCACAATTTGAATTCAAACATAGTAAATTCTCAATGTATATCTGTTGAAGAAGTACAAAAACTTTTCCTCTAAAGAACTATATTGTTAGAAAAAAATTTACACTTTATTCAACGGCAAATACACTAATAGGAACGAAAATACAAGATTCGCATAGGTAGAAATTTTCTTAAACATGTTTTTACAGCAGCACAAGTGGCGATTTTCACACTAAACCGAATTAGAAAGCAAGGTTCGTATAGTTAGCCATTTTTATAAGTACATATAGCACAAATAAGTTCTTAATGAGAGAGGAGCATTAGATAGATAATCAGATGGAGATGGTTGTAGACATCAATATTAACAATGGGATTCCACTATAACGGCCAATCAAAATGATATTTCTCAATAAAGTTGAAGACAGTGTTACGTGAATATTTAACCTCACATGCGGATAGCCTTTATTTGAAAACTATCTCGTAAGATCACAGAAAAATTATTTTCCAACTTCTTCCAAACAAAAATCATTAAGTCAATATTTTGATTTGATCCATAAAAAATTGATTTATATTGACTTAATCGAGTTCTTTAGATTTGAATGTCAATGGAATTATAGAAAAACATTTTTAAAAAAAACAAGCATTAATTTAACACACAAATTCCAATTGATTTTCTAAGAAATTCAAATCGGAGTGCTTCAAATGGTTTTGTCAACAAGTCAACCAGTTGTCTTTCAGTGTCAATGTACTCAAGAGTGATAATATTATTCTCAACTAACTAACGAATGAAGTGACACCTAATTTCTATATGCTTAGTCTTAGAGTGCTGAACATGATTTTTTAAAAGATTTATGGCACTTGTATTTTCACAGTAAATAATAGCAAACTCTTGATTATGACCATAGTCAGACACCATTTTTTTCATCCATATTAATTGAGTACAAACAACTACCAACTGCAATATATTCAATCTCGGCTATTGACAAGGATATGACATTTTGTTTGTTACTATGCCAAGAAACCAAATTGTTACCAATATAAAAGCAACCTTCTGAGGTTCTTTTTCTATCATCTGCGCATTCAACCCAATCAGCATCAGAAAATTGTGCAATATTAGAGTTAGTATCTTTTGAAAATCAAATGCCAAATTCAAGAGTAGAATTCACATATCGGATGATTCTCTTAACATTAGTTAAATGTGATTTTTTTGGATTTGACTGATATCGTGCACAAATACCAATACTAAATGCAATGCCAGGTTTACTTGCAATAAGATATAATAGACTCCCAATCATACTTCGAAACATGGTTTGATCGACATTTTGACCCTTTTCATCTTTTGTCAATTTTACAGATGAACTCATAGGGATTCGAACAAGTTTAATAGAGTCTAACTTAAACCGTTTAACTAGTCTTTTAGCATATTTTGACTGTGAGATAAAAATTTCATTGTCAGACTGTTTGATTTGTAAGCCTAAAAAATAGGTAAGTTTGCCTATCATACTCACTTTAAACTCTTTATGCATACATTTTGAAAAGGAAAGAGCAAGAGGTTCACATATAGATCCAAACGCAATATCATCAATATAAATTTTTGCAACAAGTATATCTCTTTTGTCCTTTTTAATGAATAAGATCTTATCCACACTTACTCTAATTAAATCATTGTTAACTAGGAAGGTGATTAGTCTTTCATATCATACTTGAGGGGCTTGTTTCAGCTTGTACAGAGCTCTTTTGAGCTTGTATACATGATCAAGATGATGTGGATCCTCAAAGCCTTTTGGTTGTTCAACAAACATCTCTTCCTTTAATTGCCCATTTGGGAAGGCACTTTACACATCTATCTGGTAGAATTTAAAATTCATCAAACGGGCCACAACAAGAAGAATACAAATAGACTCTAATCTGGTCACTGGTGCAAAGGTCTCATCAAATCCTATCCCTTCTACTTGAGTATAGCCTTGAACCACTAGCCTAGCCTTGTTGCTTATTATAGTCATGTTCATCATATTTATTTTTGAAAATCCATTTAGTGCCAATTACATTGACATTTTTTGCCCTAGGTCCTAACTCCTAAATATCATTCCTAACGAATTGTTCAAGTTCTTCATGCATAGCATTGACCTAGAGATAGCAATTTTATCCGTCCCCGCCTCGCCCCCATTTCTCCCACCCCATTTTGTGCGAACTTTTTTTCGCACCCGTTAAGTAACGAGTAGGGGACAGTATTTGCAATTTTCGTCCCGTTTTTTCTCGCCACACTCCTGATTAAATAAATTTAAATATATATAATATATAAACATGTATATAAATTTTATTTTTAACAATATAATAGAGCTAAAATATAAAAATATTATACTTATTTTTTATTTTTTATTTTTATTTTTTATTTTTTTTATTTTTAATTCTAGTCATTGATCAATATTATTATTTTAATATCTTATCATGTTATTATTGTTATTGTTAATCTTTTTTAAAGTAAAAATATATATTTTTCATTACGCCCCCACCCTTGCCCCACTATTTTCTCGATTATTTTTTTTCGATCTTACCCCGCTAATAAACGGGGTGGAGGTAGGGGAACACACCCCTTCCCAAACTCGTCCCATTGCCATCCCTACATTAACTAAACAATAATCAGTTAGAGCCTATTTCACATTTTATGGCTCCATAGTGGACACATAATACAAATGACGTACCTAATTTACCTAATTTCGCATTTATCGACGTGTCATTATTGGTTATGTCACATCTCCAATCACCTGGTCATTTGGATGATTGAGTTTAACTCGAGATGAAGGTTCCAGAGTTGTTAGCTCCACTGGTGCTGTAACTATGTCTAAACTTGAAGCCATAGTTTGTTTAAGAGAGTTGGGCTGAGCTGGTTCCTCCAGTATCTGAGAGTCATGTGAGTCTACTTCAAGTGTCTAAATTCCTTCAAAATATCATATTTTATCAACAACTACATTAATAGATTCCATAACAGTGGAGGTATGCAAATTATAAGCTCTATATGCTCTACTATTAAAAGAATAGCCTATAAATATCCTATCTTAACTTCTGGAGTCAAATTTACCGAATTACTTACGATCTTTTAAAATATAGCATTTGCTTCCAAAAGTCCTGAAATATTTCATATTTGGCTTTTTTCCCTTCTATAACTCATATGCAGTCTGTTTGGTGTCAGGCTATAAATAGACTCGATTTATAACATAGTATACAGTATTCATAACCTCGGCCCAAAATCTGAGAGAAGTGTTTTGACCATGTAACATGACCCTCGCCATCTCTTGTACCACTTGATTTTTCTGTTCCACTACACCATTCTGTTGTGGTGTTTTTGGAGCAAAGAAATCATGTTGGATCCCTAGTTTGTCACTAGAATTTGAGAATTTAGAGTTCTTGAATTCTCTTCCATGATGTGATCTAATTTTTATGATGTACTGATTCTTCTCTTCCTGTTCATTATTCAGTTTTAGACATAGGAATTTAAAAGCAGCAAAAGTATCAAATTTTTCTTTAAGGAAGTTTATCCAAGTAAACCTAGAAAAGTCATCAGTCACAAGAAAAATATATCTCTTGCCTCTCGTACTTTCTGTTCTAGTATGACCCATAAAATTCATGTGAAGTAACTGAACAGGGTATTGAGTAGTAAGCTGATTTATTTTTCTATAGGGGACTTTAATCTGTTTACCCAGTTGACATGGTCCACAAATGATTTTTGTTGGATTAGTCCTTTTTGAAACTTCATTAACCAATTCAAGATTAGCAAACTTAGATAGGTCTTTAGAGTTAATGTGTCCCAAACGGTGACGCCACAATTCAACTTCAATAATTTTAGCTGAATAACAAGTTAGATTGGTTGTAGGTAAAATCCCATAATAGTTGTCAGATGTTTGGATACCATGAATTATAGTTTGTTCCTTTTTATCCAAAATCAAATATTCTATTTTAGTAAAATGTACTTCATAGTGTGTATCACACATTTGACTAATGCTGAGTAAATTTACTTTTAAACCATCTAAAAGGAGGACATTATCCAATTTAGGGAGCTCTGGAGAGCTAATGGATCCTCTCCCAATGATCTTAGAAGAGTTTCCTTCCCCAAATGTGACAAGTCCTCCTTCATATGGATCGACGCTCGAAAATAAGAACTTATCGCCTGACATATGTCGGGAACAATCATTGTCTAGATACCACATAAAATTTTTTTGAACTTTCAAGGTTGTTTGAACTACATAACTTTTCAAATTAGACTTTCCAACCAAAACAGATGGAGTTTTCAGAAAAGGTTTAATTTAGGTACTGGGTTTCTGGGCAAAATAGGGTTTCTGCCAGTTGTCCGCTTGAGCGCCGCAAGGGTCCGCTTAAGCGGTCGACTGCCAGTGAGCTAATTCGTGCAGCCATCTGATTTAGTCATGTAATTTTTTAGATTTTCTTTTATTTTGATACAAAAATAACAATTTTAATTTTCTGTAGTGAGGTCGAATGTGGCCCACAATACCACAATAATGATAGATATGAACAAATTTTTTAAAACTAGTTGATTGTGATAAAGATTTTTGAAAAGGTTTTCTCGAATTTTGAGGCTTGAATTGATCAGACTTTTTCAAAGAATTCTAACCAAAACCTGTAGGAATGTTGGCAACTTTAACAAAATTGATTTTACCTGATGTTTTCGAGATAGAAGAACTTTCAACATACCCAAGTCCGGTTTGGACTGACGCCACTTTTTAAACACTTAGAATTTATTCCAAGCTTAGGGATCCTACATTCAATTTCTTGAGAGTGGCATTATAGTAGTGTCACGGTACATCTATGAATAATATTTAAAAAAAAACACAACGTAACTTAACTACGAAAACCCACAAATAGATATTCAACACGTCTATAAAGGATCCCATCCATAAACATGGAGATCAACAAGCATTTAAAACACTTTCCATCAAAACATTGAAAGAGCTGAGACTCAACCCCAAAGATTAGCTCCAAACCTCCAAAACACATTTACAAGGGTTTCACACATCATCGTTTTCAAAACCACATTTTGAAAATCAAAGATATCCACAATTCATATCATGTAATAAACCAAGAAAAAAGCTCAAAACATGCTTTTTATCACCAATGTGGTTTAACCATACAACATGATATGTAAAGTATTTTCAAATAGTTATACATTAAATATGTATAAAAGACCCAAAGGCCAACTGCCACATCATCCACCAACAAACTCCCAAAGAACGAGAAATTTGATAAAAAGTTCTATTAAGAATGAAAAATAAGCTTTTCCCAAACATTCGACCAAAAATGGGTGAAAAATGATTAAGAGATTTTGACATGCCCTCACTCTTTTGATCAGAACTTTTTCTACAAAAAGAATTTTATTGTGAGAGAGGTACTGTTGAAAGAAGACTTCTGGGGCTTCAATTTGAACATAAAATGATCTAATTCTGAGTCCGGATGAGAAAGACAAGACCAAAAGAAAAGGATTCCACAACGAGCGAAGGTGTCGACACAAACAAAAAACAACGAGCAAAGGTGTCGACACAAACAAAAAAGGTGTCAACATAATTAGCGGAGGTGTCGACACAAACAGAAAAGGTGTTAACACAATTAGTGGAGACACAAACAGAAAAGGTGTCAACACAATTAGCAGAGGTGTCGACACAAACAGAAAAGGTGTCGACACAAACAACAACAGAATGCACAACTTCAACAGAAGGGAAAATGTGTCGACATAAACATAAACTGTGTCGACACCAACAGCAAAAGGTCTCGACACAAACAGAAATTGGTGTCGACACAAAACAACCGACAGTTCAACGTAAACAGCCACAGCGTGCTCAACACCACTGAAGGAGAAATGTGTCGACACAAGTAGAAATTGTGTCGACACAAAGACCCAAATTTTTTTTTTGAAATTTCAGAACAAGCTACAGGCGACGGTGAAAAACCAACCCAAGCTACGAAAAAACTTCCCAGCCTCAAATTAAACCATCCAAACACCCCTTTAACAACCCACGGACATACACAAACCCGAAACAACAAAGATACACCGAAAGGAAAGCCTCAAGCCCCTTTTTTCCTCCGACCAAAATCAACCCAAAAGTGATTTTGAACCCAAAATCCAACTTTTCAAAAATAAACCAACTTTTCATGCATTTTTAAACGGTAAAAACACATATAATTGTATGTAGCACCCTTTAAAGACAAAATAGTTTAGGATCCTACCTCGTTGAGTTAAAAACACGACGCCTCGAACTCCGTAAAAAACAAATTTTGTCGAAACAAAATTCCGTCTAGATGAACGCATTGCCCTCGATGCCGATAGCAAGTATCCATTACTCGATCGCCAAAAACAAAGCTCGGTCCCCAAGAAAATCTAGAGAGAAGGCAAAGGTTTTTGTTTGGAAAAAGAAACTTACCCTCTAAACTTTGGAAAATATCTCCACCAAAACATCTAAGGCTAGATATTT
This sequence comes from Heliamphora exappendiculata, assembly GCA_034768845.1. Taxonomy (NCBI): domain Eukaryota; kingdom Viridiplantae; phylum Streptophyta; class Magnoliopsida; order Ericales; family Sarraceniaceae; genus Heliamphora; species Heliamphora exappendiculata. Next base: position 17,606 of record JAOTRH010034443.1, read on the forward strand.
ATAGGCCACAAAAATATCTTTTTTTTAAAACCCTCACACCACAACGCCCAACGGTCCCGGTTTTCAACCCAACATGCATTTCTAAGCTCGAACATGTATAAAACACATATAAATATGCTATTGTAAAACAATAAACAACACGTCAAAACGTTGCAAAAATTAAAAAGGGACAGGGTCTCACAGTATCTAACTTATGACCTTTTTATACGGTTGTACCTTGATCTCAGACTTTGATTAGGATTCCTCTTAGGGTCAGTTTTGGATAAACTCAAATTATTACAGACTCACAATATTCTATTTAACACAAAACTTATCCTAACTTGATTTATAACTCAACTAAAATACTTTTAAACAAAGCATAATCACTTAGGGGTTATTAATATACTAAAACACTTTGAATGGCCACAAATTAAAATAAAAGTAGCTCTTAATTCTCTCACATTAAACAAAGTATAATCGCCTCGTCGGTGCCTTGTCGGCATCGACACCTCTTAATGCTCTCACAAACTTTCTCATAACTCTAAGTCTCTCATGTGGCATGAATTAGGTTACATTACAATTTTCACTTCTCAGTTCTAGAGGAGTCACAAATGTCATTTACAAAATATATAATTTTTTATTAATATTGTCATGTCCCAAACTCCGGGTCACGTGAAATACCACAAACAACCAACCCGAGAATGCACTCTCAATATAAAACATACATGCATTGTATATATATATCGCCAAACGGCATATATTACATAGTTCTAATACCAAAAAAATATGTTACAACATACATGTAACAGAAAGAACAAAAAGGAAGACTACAGCTCTTCCACCTCTCCAGCACCTCCAGATCAACCAGCGTGACTGGTACTTGAAGAAAAACAAATCAAATTTCACACCGTGAGCCAAAGTTCAGTAGAAACTTGACAGGCATACAGTATAAGCTCAACATGCTAGGAAAACGAGGTGCAATTTTTAGACTCTCTTTCAAGTGTTAAAAATGAGTTTTCACATGCAAATGAAAAAGCGAGGATACAAACCAACTTTTGACTCACCCACAGAAGCCTTGAAAATAGTTGAAAAATGATTTTTAGATCGCGATTCATACGACTCTTAAAAATAATTTGAAAATTGGTCTATCCGTCCCACAATGCAGTTCATACTATCCATATAACTTCTCAGACTTCCACTGAAGGACCACATCCATCGTCTATGCAACGCACATAACACACGCAACTCGTGCAACACATACAACACATGCACCCGTGCAACACACACAACGCATGCAACCCGTGCAACACACATCTTCATGAACTTTCATCGTTGGACCATCATCCGCCCTCATCACATATACCTTTACGGACTCTAACCGAAGGACCTCAGCCCTACCGAGTGCACCTTTATGGACTTTAATCGAAGGACCGCAGTCCTACTGAATATATCTTTACGGACTTTCACTAAAAGACCGTAGCCCTAACTAATGCCTTGTTGACCAGAGCCAACAAATATCTTTAAGAACTTTCACCGTGGGACCATTATCCGCCCCTCATACGCATATCTTTACGGACTTTCACCGAAAGACCAATATTCGACCCACATATGCAAAATAGATACAAATCTACGTATCAACAGGCGTCCCTACACATGCCTAAACCACGGGATAAAACCACATCAAAACATGCATACTAAACCAGGGTTTAAATGCATAAAGCCATGTACTATCACTACGTTTCACGAACCATGCCACATGCTACACACGCGACTCACACAATATTTGCAACTCATGTAACATGCATCCATTCCTCATATTCCACATAACCATGCCTATAAAACTTCTGAGTTTTAGAGCATGCAATCACGGTACACATAACGATACCAAAACATGTAATTCGCTTATATAATCTATGCATAATAAACCACAGTTATAAATGCATAAAGTCAACTATGAGCGCACATAGCCATATAACCTCAAACCGTGACATCACCCACCACAAAACCCGACATCCACTCACAGGAACAACTGGCAACCCACACCACGAAGCCTAACTGGAAGGCTACACTAAACCCCTCAAACCATGAGGTCACTAACACCACATTTCCTCCAAAGGTGCCACGAGCCCTAACACGCCCCACTACCAACGATATGCAAGCATCACACACATAACCGTGCCCCAACAACCCGCATCTAACCATGCATACCACTCACGAGGACGACACCTACACAACACTCGGGATCACAATACGATACCTGTACCCACTGCACAACCAACCGAACCCCAAAAGGCATTCAACAGTATTTCAATTGACTAACCCCAAAATCAATCAACTGAATACCGTAAGAAACAAACCAAAACTACAAACACAACACTGCACAAGTTCAATCGACTGGACCCCAACCCCAAGTCGACTGAACAACACACTGGAAGGCCCAAAATGCCCAAACACACTGTCTAGTCGACTGACCCCACGGTCCAATCGATCGAACCCAAGAACCATGATCCAGTCGATCGAACCTCAAAGTCCAGTCGACTAAATTGAGGCGGAACAGGTTTTTGAGCTACAGGTTTAGTCCTCCAAACATCGAATCAACGCCTCCAAACACCCATCTAACACCCTCGGGCATACACACGCCCAGGCCTAACACAAAGACCTCAAAAGAAACACTCGACACCCGATTCTATCCACTGAAATTGCCAAAAAATGGGTTTTAAACCCAAAAACCCAACTTGAAACAAACTGACATCTACACAATCTAACCGTTAAAAACACACACGATTACACGTAGCACCCTTATATACCAGTAGGGTCTAGAATCCTATCTCGGTGAGTTAAAAACTCGATGTCTCGAACTACGTGCAAAATTGAGCCTCGTCAGAATGGAATTGTCTGGATGAACGCGTAGACCACGACGCCAAAAGCAAGAATTCACTGTTGAATCGTTGAAAACCGAGCACCGAGCCCCCGATATTGGAGACAATACTGCCAAGATCATTATTTTTGTAAAACGATTTTCGATAAAAAATTAACTGAACGAGCAAACGCCGAAATAGGCTCCAGATAAAACTTTTGACGAAGAACGATCAAAATAAAACCCGTGCAACCAAAGTTAATTTAGAAAAATACCTCTTGTAGATCTAATCTTCAACTA